>JAKCPI010031483.1:0-244088 GCA_023213315.1 Euborellia annulipes | reverse complement strand
ATTAATTAAAATTTACAACCTTAACACTTTTCTATTTATTTACTTAATGAGTTGGCCTCAGCTGATTTTAATTGTCTTATGCATAATTTGATTTAATAAGTTGAAAATTTTAATATTTAACAAGAATAAATTAAAATATTTAATTTAGAACATACATAAGTTAGTAATACCTCTAAATTTGCTAATTTTATTTTAATAAAAAAAAAAAAGAGAGTGAAATTAACGAAAATCCCGATGATATTTCATTTTCAAAAGATTTTTTTAAAATTAAAACCAATAATTCAACGGGAATAGTTCCCCAAGGGAAGCTGGGTTCCAGGTTGTTATATTAACTCTTGCAAAGTTCTCGTAAACATGAACAACCCTCCTTCAAAGTTGAGCAAAAGGCTGAGAGGAAGCAGAAGCAGCTCGAGGGTCATTGGTGGAATTTTAATAAAACGTGCAAGCCCCCGTCTACTTTCCCAATCTCTTGAGGGATGGTTATTAACCAGGCACCCAGGGATCGAGATGTTTTATATAAATGTGATGAAATTTCAGAAAATCTTCTTAATTAAAGAAAAAAATCCAATACTAATCAATATTTCTTTAATTAATCTCTAAGCTACAATTCCAGGAAGAACAAGTTATTTATAAAAAATCTGGTGGGACTGTCGCACAGCACACAACTTTCTCTTACCCTTCGACAAAAGAAAGTTGTGTTCTGTGCTTGTCACACCAGATTTTTCGTGTCGACATATATTTAGTTTCCGCCCATTTAGAATTCAAGATGTAAAATTTATATGGGAAAATATTTATATTTTTTGTTACCATGGCAACCAAAGAGTAAAGTGAGCTTCAAAAGATTTCAATGGCAAAATGAGAATATACATTTTAAAGAGCTTCTAAAAAATAATTGATGTTTGAATTTTAATCAAAATCGTTGGAGCGAATTTTCAGAAAATCGAAAAAAATAGAAAAACTACATCAGTAAAGTACTAGTACTTTTAGGCCGATTTTGATTAAAAGCTTATTTTTCCGCCCTAGTGGGGTGTCTAACTTAAATATAAAATTTCAACTTCCTAGCCCAATTCCTTCATGCTCTAAATTGAGCCCAGCCAGACCATGTCACGAAAACCACTTTTTTGGATTCAGGGGACCTCAAAACGTATCAAAATCTTGACATCGAATTTTTGACATGAATCCGATACTTTATATAGGGCCTATATATATTACATATATACATAGGTAAGAGAAAGTAAAAATTAAAAAAAAATTAATTGCCCTGCATTATCTTTAATTTAAGACGATTTCCTCCCTTCATCCACGTTTGGACCAGTCGGAAAAAAAATATTTCTTTCATCAAAAATTTTTATAATATACGAATTTTTCAATCTCCCATAATAGTGGGTCTATTAACATGAAATTTCCATGATAATTTAAGTATTTTAAACTCATTTTATAAAAAAATTATAGCTTATTCTTTATACTTAACTCAGATTATTTATTCTAGTATTTATGATAATAAGAAAAGCTATGAGAAGGAATTTATGAATAAATGTTGATGAACTCACAAGTGAAGAGTCAGAGAGAAGAGTTCAAGGAGAAGTGATATGTAGAGAATCGCTTACCTGAAACAAAAAAAAAAAATAACACAATTATATAAAAGAATACCATGGGACAATAGAGTAGGTATAATTGCATTGATATTAATAGGAAAGCAAAATTAATTATTAGTGATCATCATTAGGTGTAATTATCATTAGAACTGAATAATCATCGGCCATCAAAAATGACAGCCTATTTTTCTTTTGAGAAATTGTATCTAAACTTCTTTCCTAACTCCCCTTTCCTAAGGTCAACTTATTCAATCTTTCCCTTTAAAATATTTATTTTAAAAACAAAACAAGTCAAGGGGCCAGAGGGTTCGATTCCCAATAAATGAAAAATTTTTCTAATTAAGTATATTGGATACCAATTAATTTTAATAAAATGAGGACGGATTCTAAATGGTCTCGGATGCCGAAAGAGAAGTTGAATAAATTAAAAATTAAATCAATCGCATCATTAAAAATTTGCCAAATAGTATTATATTCATTTAATATAAAACTTTCTCATTTTTACTGAATATTATTGGAAAATTTTAGTTAAACAAAGGAATATGGGATAAAAAAAACAATTAGGTGTTGTACTAATTCTCTAGCTTTGTCATCCTGATTCGATCCTCATCAGGTCTGTCATTATCAGACGTGAACTGATAATAAAGGAATAAGTTCCTCTTAACTTGGCCATCAATAGCCATTCAAGTTCATTATGAGACGGAATGAAGCCAAGACAGGCGATTTACGCCCTTCGCAAATAATGGGACCCAACTGAGTGGAAGAATAGTCCCATTCGAACCCTTTGCCATTCCATTAAATGGTGACGATTCACGATCAACATGAAATTATGCCCTTTGGGTCACAAGTGGGTATTTAGAGCAGAAAATAAATTAAATCCTTTAATTGGTTTCTGATTCAGGAATAGAATTTATAAAGGGAATAAAATATTGGCTTAATTAAGAATTATTTTTTTTTAACTTTGCCCATCAACCGTAGGTTGGACAGGTAAAGTTAACGTAATCGTAAAAAAAATCGAAATTTTTCTGAAGCTGCCAAAATGCGTTTTGAGGTCCCCTGAATCCATTTAAGTAGTTTTTGGAATGATGTCTGTGTGTGTGTGTGTGGGGGGGTTGGGTGTGTGTATGTCTGTGGTAATTTTTTTCGTCAACGAAATCTCAAAAACTATTTATTCAATTGTTTTGAAATTTTGCACCCATAAACTAGGGGTAGAGGCCAAGAACTGAAAAGCTTTTGGTAAACATCGGACCATTAGGGGGGGCTCTAGGGGTGGGGGGAGGGACAAAAATTTTTTTCTTACATAACCTATAATTTTTTTTATATATTCAGAAACTAGACTTCTTCCCGAGTAAAATGATATATAATATGTATAACATCGGACCATCAAGGGGGGCTCTAGGGGGGGGGACAAATATTTTTTTCTTGAATAGTGGGTGGGCAAAGTTGTGCGCTCGGCTTAGTCCGACCCTTTATTTTTTTTAATAATCAAAATCTATATCACTCAGTCAGGAAAAAAAATTTTAATTCTTTGAACAAGAAGCTCTGTTTCTTAAAATAAAAACCGATGATGTATCGATACTATTTAACTTGTACATGAAATGACATTCGCGTAAAAAATTAATTCAAACAATTTTCAATGAGTTAACTCATTGCATTTTTTATTAACTGATTTTCAAGATATAAATTTGTTGAATCTAGTGGGATCGACAGCTGCCTTTTTCTTGTTCCAGGGAGACATCACATCTCATAAAAATTCATTTCCTGGGCTTATAACCACGTAACACTCTCAAATGGAATTGGAGGGGATGCAGCGGTGTGTAACGACTTGAGAAGCATCTCTTTCAAAAATATTAAAGAATATCCTAATGTTTTAAGTTGAAAAATAACAGATTTCGTTATAGGAAACCAATATACGGAAAGGATTAAAATCGGGTTATATGAATTGCGAAGGAAGCGAGAGAGAAGTGCCAATAATCGTCAAATGTAAACAGTCGTGAATCTCTATTTATTCTAAACAAATTAATGTTAAAAAATTAACGAAAACTCGATTCACTGCTTTAAGTGAGGTGAAATAAATATAGCTATATATATAAGTATATATTTTTTTTGAAATGTGAAAAAGAGAGTGAGAGAGAAAAGCATACAAGTGTCGTTGGTTATTCTTCTCGTCTTTTGTATTCAAACGTCTCTCCATGATTAACCGATTCGCGTCAGCTCTTTTGTCCAAATGCCACTGGCTTTCAATTGTCTCTAGAGGGCATTTGAAATTTTCTTTTTAAAATAAAAATGTCGTTTTTTCATGCTGCCCGGTCAAACAGGATTACAATTTTAGTCACAAGTTTGTTTATGGAAAATTCTACTAATTTGCGATGACGCGATCGAATTGCAAGGTTATTGAGCGAGCATTGGTATTCGCATCTTAAAAAGGAGCATTGACGCAAACTTCCGCATTGTTATTTATTAATATGTCCTCAAATTCTTCAAACCAAAGAAATAATTTGAAAAAATTGATTTAGCAGGTAAATTTGCTTAGATTTCCCCCTTAAAAAATAATTACGGTATTATTTATAATTTGTTAATCAAATCGTTTAGTGAATCAAAAATCTTACAATTAGTCAAAAAAATCTGGTGTGACTGTCGCACAGCACACAACTTTCTCTTACTCTAAAGTTGTGTTCTGTGCTTGTCATACCAGATTTTTCGTGTCGACATATATTTAGTTTCCGCCAATATATTAGAATTCAAGATGTAAAATTTATTAGTGTGGAAAAATATTTATATTTTGTTACCATGGCAACCATTTCTCCTCTCCTTCCTATGAAGTACAAGAGTAAAGTGGTCTTCAGAAGATTTCAATGGCAAAATGAGAATATACATTTTAAAGAGCATCTAAAAAATAATTAATTTTTGAATTTTAATCAAAATCGTTGGAGCAAATTTTGAGAAAATCAAAAAAAAAAACTGAAAAACTACATTAGTAAAGTACTAGTATTTTTTGGCTGATTTTGATAAAAAGCTTATTTTCACGCCTCAGGTGGGTGCCTAACTTGAATATAAAATTTCAACTTCCTAGCTCAATTCCTTCATGCTTTAAATTGAACCCAGACAGACAGACCATTCTTGGATTCAGGGGACCTCAAAACGTGAGGATCCATCAAAATCTCGATATCGAATTTTTGACATGAATGCAATACTTTCTCTCTCTTATATATATATATATATGTATATTAACATATACATATAGGTAAGAGAAAATAACAAGTTCATTTTCCATTTTTTCTTTAGAAGAAGGGGAAGGCAACGCCTTCCTAAACATCTCTTGAAGAGCAATATAATAAAATTTATTTTCAAATCGGAATATAAATTTAACAAGATTTCCACAACGATAGACGTCCATGAACTCTACAAGGAGAGTGTCAAGCAAGCAGGAATGTTATGAAATCTCAATGGGTGGCCGCGGAATTTTATCAATTATTTTATTATTCAGCAAACAGTATTACTTAGAAATTAAAGGTAGGCCTATATGTGATCATTACCAATGGTAGTGTAGAGAGAGATATTGTAATTTGGATGTTTCTGTTGCAAATTGAAATATTCCTCTATGAATAATAAATAATATGCACTAAGGCTGAGAATTTTTTTTTTTTTTTTAAGTCCGAGGAAGGTGACGTCTCGGAAGCGTAATTTCGATTGGAAAACTATAATTGATTTTCCTTTCTCTATATATATTTTCATTTTGCCCTTGAAATCTTATGAAGACTACTTAACTCTTGTACTTCATAGGAAGAATGGGTCGTTTTGATAACTTACCTACTCCAACATTAAAATAGACTCCCTATGGGGAAATACATGGTGTTTGTCCTTCAGCTATTTTAATGTTGGGGTGTTGTAGGTAAGTTATCAAAACGACCCATAAGAGAAATGGTTGCCATGGTAATAAAATATAAATATTTTCCCATATTTATAAATTCCGGGGGGGGGGGGGCTAACTCGGTTTATTTACGTTTTTTCCATTCCAAGATAGTGACGTCATGGAGCTCCTCTTTTTGTAAAAGATTTTTCGGTATCAATATATCAAGATATTTAATCTAAAAAGTAAAAAAAAAAAAAAATATATTCTATATATAGGTGCTGCAGGTGTTGAAAGTAGTAAATACAGAATAAAATCAGATAAATAAAATAGGAAATAAAAAATTCTATGTGCAAATAATTCCATTCTATTAAACCTTGACACATTTAATAAATTCCAGCACTAAAATTGAATTTTTTTTTTATAGAAGTTAATAATAATTCTTATTATATAAATAAGGGTTTAAAAATTTTAAATTAAGCATACTTTAATAAAAAAAAGTTATGTTATATACGTATATAAATATAATTAAAGCGATTTCAATGTCCCAAACTTATAAGAGATGCTTTAATGCTTTAGAAATGGCCAATAAACGCTACGAATACTTTCTCCTTTATAAGTGTAATGGCTTTATGCAAATGCTTACATATTATGCTTATGCTTATGAGATCATGAGTTTTAATAGCTAAGCCTACGATGAAGAAATTGCCTCTTTGATCTTCTCATATGAAGTGATTAGGTGGTGGCCTTTTGACTTTTTTGTCTTGCCATGGGTCAACGATCAAACGACCCCTAGATGGACAATTTGCGGGATAAGGGCGTGCGAAATTTAATTTTCAGATAAACATCATGATTTACCAGTTGAGAAAATGAGTAAATAAAATTTTTTACCCTCATCCCTTGATAATGACATTATCAAAATTAAAGGATCCATCCTTTGGGGTATATTTACACTCGATACAGCTCAGGTATTGAGATAGTAATAAATTATTTAGAATTATTAGTAGACGCGACTAAGATTGTAATGAATATTTTATCGATAAATGACCTTATTGAAAAAATCCTGTTTTCTATCCATTATAAAATCTTAATGATATATAAAATCTTAAATGGTTTGTTTGTTCAAATTAATTTAAACATTTCCAGTTTAGTAAAATTAAATATGGTATTTTCAAGTTAAATTCTGGGCTAAAAATAATTTAATAAATAGGCTATATGAAAGAAAAAACAATTTGCCGAACTCTGTTAAGAATTTCCCAGGTTTAATTTGAAATTATAATAATACCTATACGTATATTAATTATAATAAAATCCCATGATTTTTTTTTATTAATTCCGTTACCTTTGAAATATTTCATATATGAATATAAATAAGGCAAATGATAACGAATTTCCTTTTAAAGAAAAGTCTTATGGTATGTAATTAATCTGAAGAAATTATTTTAAAAAAATCTTTACTTATTTGGAGTTGCAAATAAAATAAAGTAGAATTAAAACGAATAAAAATGGAAGTAGTAATTTTACTGGTGAACTCATACTTTATTTGGAAAATGTTATTTTTTTCTATTAAGATATCATATCAGTGTAAAAAGACAAATGAGAGATAATAATTGGGTTCCATTTACATGAATTTCAAAATTTTGATAATTTTTTTTTTTAATGTGAGATAGAATCTTGATAATTAATGAATGAATGAACTTGGTGTGGGTGTCCCTGGGACGCTCCTTAATGGCAGGTGTCCAACTGAGTCTGGAGTGGGGTGATGTCGTCATCACCGTGTAGAGTGAACCCAGCCACGAATACCGCGTAATTCTCTTTCGCCTACGAATCTTGCCAAGGTGATAACCTACCCCCTCCTCATCAACTCTAGAGAAGGAAATGTCACTAACAGAGAAATTTATACAAAAATGGAAAAAAATTTAAGGTAAACCACTTTAATCCAAAATATCTCGAGTCAGTTTAATTTTATGAATTTTTTAATTTCTCTTACATATATATGAAATATATAGAGAGAAAGTATTGGATTCATGTCAAAAATTCGATGTCGAGATATTTTTTTTCGTATTCTATAGAATTTAGGGCTTCCTCCCCTCTATAATTTTTGCTATGGCAGTGCTGACGTTCGGGTTAAATTAAAATAGTATTTACTAAGGGTTCCTTAAGAGAAACTAAGAAAGTTTGTTTTACTTTAAGCTACTTCTAAAATGGCTTCATTCCGCTAATCGATTAAAAACGTTTTTACTTTTTCTTACCTATATATAACTTATATGTTAATAGGAGAAATGGTAACAAAATATATATATTTTCCCATGTTTATAAATTGTACATCTTGAATTTTAATATATCGGCGGAAACTAAATATATCTCGACACAAAAAAATCTGGTGGAACAAGCACAGAACACAACTTTCGATTACCGAAGGTAAGAGAAAGTTGTGTGCTGTGCGACCAGTCATACCAGATTTCTATCAATTGAAGTAATAATATTCCCTATTATTATAATTACATTCAACTCTTGGAATATAAATATTAATAAGAAAATAAATACAGGCTCTAAGTTAAGCCTTCTTAAGATAAGATTATATTATCTATAATTTTATCTATTTACGTTATTTTTAAGCTTTTTCTACCAAATGAGTAACGAAAGGTCAAATAAAAGAATCTAGAAAATTAGTAACTTGTGTAATTAATTGATACGTGATATTGTGAGTATCGGCATTAGAGACTAGAACAAGATAAATTCGATAAGTCTTTCTATATATTTATTTTTTTTAATTTTATCTGTCTATATTTTTTAAATTAATTGGCTGTGTATTTAAATAAATGTTATAGTTTAGAACGGGGTTGGAATATGTGAATAGTGACATGATATCAAATCATGAAGCAACAGCTTTATTTTCCTCTAAGAGACAGGAATATCAAATTACTCAACAAAGACAAAATGAATATAATAAAATAAGTAACTACTTTTAACGTAAAAATGAATAATACAATAGTAGGAAACCGAAGTTTCCTTTAGGTAACATTAATATTAAAATTATTGGCATCTTTATTCTAATAAGTCAATTCTATTGGCATATTGGATATTGGCAAAGTAGAATAACAAATGGCTTCTATGGTTATAAATTTTAAAAAATCCCACCCAATAAGTCAATGCTAAACGTAGGTGAATTTATAAATGATGATTGTACTCAAGGAATGTTTAATGAAATTTATTACGAATTGATAATTTAAAAATGTTTTCGCTCATTTATTAATCTAATAAAAAGGTAACTAGTTATGAAATTTTACTATAACCCAAAATGAAATAAATTTAGTTAAAAAAGATCGACCCAATTCATTTGACTCAAGTTCAAAATATCTTCAAGTATCTAAATATAAACTTGTTATAAAAATGATTTTGAACAGTTTTTATTGGATATAAAATTTAGAATTAAAATACTATAAAAAGTTTTTTTGGTATTACAAAATTTATTTTGCTTTAAATAAAATAAATCATTCAAGAGGTACGTATTTTGAAGTTCAGGGAAAATTTTCTTGCTCTTTTTCCGATATATCTTTTATTTGATTAAATAATACTATATCATTCTATATCATTTCCACCCCGAACCTTTCATCTAAATTAGGGAGGACGACGTGTTTGAGGAAAGACAATAAAAGTTAATTGATATGAATTAATAAGGTTTGATAAATGTAATATTTGAGATAATTAATAAAATGTCTATAAGAACTAGGATAAAATTCTGGTGTGATGGTCCCACAGCACGCAACTTTCTCTTACATTCGGCAATCGAAAGTTGTGTTCTGTGCTTCCCCCTTTTCCTTTTTTTTTTCTTTTGTTCTTTTTTTTTTTTCCATTTTTTCTTTTTTATTTTATATTGAATTCTCAAATCTTATATTTTCTCAAATTCTCATATTCTTTATATTACATTAAATCACCCCTTTTTCTATATTTCACTATTTATTTTTCCCATACCCTTATATACCTATAACTACCTATACTTATACTATTTCTTTACCTTTTTTTTTTATAAATACAATGACTTAAGATATCTTTAATATTTAATTTATTTATAATGTTAAATAATAACTCCAATTAATAATACAATATTTTGATAAATTAGACCATTACTTCAACTTATAAATTTTCTACCAAAATAATTAAACATGATTATTACGTTTTTTTGAAAATGTTTTTTATTTATTTTGACATTTATAAAAAATATTCATAAACTACATATTTTTACCAATTTTATTCAATATAATTATTATATTTATCAAAATTTATTTATTTTCTTCCAATCATTCCTCTTTCCCTGTGAATAAAATTTACATTTTTCCATCTTCTTTACCATTAATAGACATATTTCTTGATAACTTCATGATCCATTTCTTTAAAATAATTTCCGAATATAAACGAATGAAACCGAGTTCAACTATCGAATAATTGAAAATTACCAAACCTTCACGTAACCATTATGTACCTATTACGAATCTGTAACGTGATTATTATTCCACTAAGTTTTTGTGTTGCCACAATCCTATTCCCCACTTTATAATCTAATCATACCGATATAAGTTCCTCTCTTAAAATTACTTTGTATTCAATAACAGGTTTATTTCGCTTGTTGTCACACTTTGTTTGATGCCGAGGCTGACAGAACGCAAATCTTTGCTCGGGTAACTCGTGGTCGCCATCCACGTACTCACAAGTTGTGAGCCCCTGAGTGACTATATCTTATTTAAATAAATTTGGAAATTATATTATTATAGTAAAAGATAGGGATCTGAGAGAGAGAAATAAAGTTTTTTTTTAGGTTATAAGTGTTTATTTACCATAAAAAACAACGTTACGGAGTTGATTCGACTTTTTATTGAGTTATTATGTTCTAAGATTTATCATTAGAATTTTATAGATAAGTTTAATTATTAAATAAAAAAAAACCAACAGGTATAAAGAAATTAGAAATTAAATTTTAAGTGATTAAGTAAGTAATGGTCTGGACTATAATAGTGGCCGGTGGTATCAGATCCTCAACAGATATATATTATAAAAGTATATCGCGCAAGAGAGACAAATGACCTGCTTAATTTTGAAGGTCGACATTTAATTGCCTACAATTATACTTCTTTATTTTAATTTATAAATTATAAAAGAAGTGTTTGAAATTTCACTTTCTATCTTCAACACAAGCTCACTTTCATTGATAGATTGATTTAAGGGATATTTAAGAGTTTCCAATTTCAAAAGAGTGAAGTGAATTGGGTTCATTCACATAAAGTATAGAGCAAGTTACGAAGTTTCGCTGATGATATATTATCATAAATAAACTCATGAATTTTTATAAGATAAGGGCGATTTCTTAATCGTTGTTGGCTTTTCCTCTTAAAAATGGGAAACTCATAAATCTTAAAGAAAAATGTTTAATTAATAATAATATAATCTTATATTTATTATCAATTTTTTTGTTAACTCACTTCATTCTTGCTCACATCAGATAGAAAACAAATTGGTATCAACGAAACAACACTTGAGCTACAAAATTAGCCTATATTTTATCATTGGAGAAAAGAAAATAAAACAAAAATAATATATCTAACAAAGCTGAGTTATTTATTGGCGAGGCCAAACATCCCCCCGAGACTCGAACCCAGGATCTCCAGCCTTTCGGGGACATAGGCGTGCTGTCCATCCAGGCCACCGGACCCTTGACCTACACCAATAAAACTCACTTCCCCTTAAATGCAGTTAGTCAGACAAGTCACTAACAAAGTGAAAAACTTTAAAGAAAAATTTTTCGCTTGTGCGCCGCTTTTTTAAACTTTTTCCTAAAACCCACCCTCAGTAGAGGGACAGACATCTGGATCTGCTCTAACACACTAATGTAAGCTCAAAAGCCTTTAAGGAATACATTTAAGGATCATCTGAATTGAAATGTCAAGGATTCGCATCCGGTCCCAAGCGACGAAATTTATTTCAATTGAATTGGATACCAATCACTTGAAATAGATAGGGACGAGGCCTAAATGGCCTCCGATGCCGAAAAAACCTTAAAACCAATTTTAAAAAAAGGTGCATCTAAAAAATAATTAATTTATGGTGTTAGAGTATATTTAGAAAAAAAAAATCAATTCAAAAAGAACATAAGTAAAGTACTAATACACTTAAATACTTAAGCTACGTGTTGCTTGCTAGAGGGGTAAATATAATAAAATTCCAACCTCGTAGTTCTTTTCGTTTTTGAAATATTTTGTTCACCGACAGACCCCCATAAACAGATCATTTGCGGAATACTTTTTTTTGGAAAAAGGGACCGTCAAAACTTGTACTTTCATCAAAATCTCGACAATGAGCCTTTATAGATAAGACAAAATAAAAAAGAAATTAATAAGGAAAATAACAATAATTTGAAAGGCCAAGGTTGGTTTAAAATAATTTTATATAGATAAAATATAATTATTTGTTAAGCATGTGAAGTTTTGTGGATATGTTATGTGTAAGCATTAGGAAAATGCAATTATCTAAATGTGAAGGTGGTCTTATTGCTTTAGACAATGCTAATTCTAATTCGAAGTTAAGGTGGCCTTGCGTTTGCGTTTGCGTTGCTTGCGTTAACACGAGACAAACAAACCCAATCACGAACTAACTTAGCTATCAGTTGGCATACAAACCAAATGAGCTTGGACATTTTCTAAGTGGATTCCTTTTCATGAACATGTTTGATTAAAGAATATAGTGAGTGAGTAATACACTAAAAATGCTGCTTTGTTTTTGAATGAAATTATTATCCTTTTGATTATGGTTAAGTGATCCTATTAACAAGCCCTTCGTGAAGAATGATTCAGAAAAAAAAAACAAGAATTTTTTAAAGTAACAAAATTGATAATGAAAAATTGTTTCTTATTGTAACAACAATTTAAAACACAGCCCTTAAAATAGAAATGAGATCTATAAACGTCATTCCCTTTCTAACATATTGGCAGGCTTAATCTGGTTTGTATAAATTTTCTACTTTGCAGAATCAAGGGCCGATCCAGGGGAGGGGGGAGTAGGGGTAGTCTGGTATGACTGGTCGCACAGCACACAATTTTCTCTCACTTTCGGTAATTTAAAGTTGCATTCTGTACATGTTTACCAGAATATATATACAAATCAAATTTTGAAGTATTAATTTTAGAAATTTTATATTAAAAATAAAATTTAATTCAAAAAAAAAAAAAAAATATTTTTCACAAATCTCGGGGAGGGAGGTAATTACTCTCTTTTGCCCGGGGGGGATTGTGCAGAATCCAAATTTTGTTCGAATCAAGAAAAAAATTTCAATTTTCAAAAAGAAAAAAATTCCATTTGAGAAAACTGAGAGTTGTGTCCTATTAACTTGATGTTGAGTCCGAGATTACAATCAACAGTTTGGAAACAAATCGATACGTTCTTGTTATTTTATCCAAAAAATGAAGTACTTTTGATAATCTTTAAAGACTAATATTATCATAAAAATTTATCTAACTCATCCGATTTAATGTTTTGTTTTTTTAATACAATAATAGCCCCACTATCTACGGTACTTCCAGTTGAGAATTTTTCATCACCTACTTACTATGGTTATTTTTATAGAGAGAAATGAGACCTTTGTCAGTTCAAAGAATTTATCTTTAATGGCAAAATCTCATTTGCTTAAACTTTAAGTCTCAAGGTGCAAATTTTTGTTCATGTTTTAATTTAGATAATAAAAATAAAGAATAATTTTCTCCTTGGACGTTAGAATAGAACAAACATTGCTTTAGAAATTCATCTAGAGCATGACATAGCTTGAGGATGGAATGAGATTTGAAAAAAAGCATGTGAAGGTCGTCGGACGACCCCGACAAAAAGTTATCGGGTAATAATAATAATAAAGCAAAATGACCTTCGAACAAAATAATAATAAAAAAAAAAGGAATTTCAAGATCAAAATTCAAATATAAAACATTTTCATCGTGTCAATTAAATTATTCTATATTAATGCTACTTATTATGATAATCAGCTATATATTTTTAGTGTCCGTCTGTCTGTCTGTCACCCTCTGTTTGACCAAATTCCCTTTGGAATTTGGCTTAACCCCTTTACCAAAAATTGAATCCAAAGGAACGTAGATAAGAAATCCATAATTTCTAAACTTGGATTTGATTCTTTGTCTGTTAGTATTAATTTATTAAAATTTTATTGAATTAGGTGAAATTGCCTGCATGAGTCGGAGCTAATTACTATTTTCAATTAGTGAACAATAATAATTAATAATTAAAATAGTTAAAAAAAACTTATAAACTAGTTTTCTAAAGCACTAAGGATAGTAATAATAGTAAAATTTTAAAATAATACTATCTGTTTATGTGTAATTAAAATAAAAGTAACATTTTTATTAAGATACGAATCGTAATTACAAGTTTCTAAAAAAAATTACTATCATATGATCTAGCAATAAAATTTATTTAAATTATTGGCTGCCAATTAATTTAAATAAAATTAGAACAGATATAGCCTAAGATAGTGAAAAATATTTAATTAATAGTAAAAATAACTTTTATTTCAAATAGTTGAGACAATTTTATAATTAAAACTTATTTCAAGTAAATTAATATATTAGCAAAAGTGTAAATAAATTTGAATTCTGATTAAATGTTTTCTTACTGGGATTTTAGAAATTATTTCTGATAATAATTCCGGATGTGTTTTTAAATTTATCATCTTAATTTTTCTATGCATGAATGAGATTGAATTCGTATTTGCGTGCGGAGTTGTATCTAAAATATCTCGTAACTCGTAATCAAGGTCGAAACAGGTAGATGATGCATGTGAATGAGGGAGGAGGAATAAACAATTGTAGGAGGAAGGAGGTGGGGGGGGGGGGGGGGGCATTTATAAATAACGACAAATGATTGTGGGAAAAAAATGTTTGATTGAAGCAAAAAATCTAAGTTATGTAAATATAGGATACAGTGGCGTAACTAGGAGAGGGGGGGGGGGTTATAATGTACCAAGTCAGGTTTTAAAGTATGAAGGGTCAGTTGTTCGCTTTCCGTCCTTTGCGATAAAATTTATTGAAGAGTTATGTTTTGTTCTCCCAATAATATCACACGCTTCTTTTTTACTTAATAGAGAGAAAGTACTGAATTCATGTCAAAAATGCGATGTCGAAAATTTTATAGATATACACGTTTTGAGGCCCAATGAATAAAAAAACAAAGTGGGTCCCGACAAATGGTATTCTATTATGAATTTAGATGGCTGCTGTGTGACCAGCACACCAGATTTTTTTTTAACAAAATAAATTCTCTACGCGGGTGATATCTAAGAAGATTTTTTTAAGATTAATGATGTATAATAGTTTCATAGAATTCTTATTCACAGAAGAAAGAAAGAACCTTTAGGGCATGCAAAATGTTAATCACTAAAATTTAAATAAAAAAAAAAAAGGAAAATTTGATTTGTTTTAAGTAGTAAAGCAAAAATAAGCTTATTTAACGGTGAATATTTATTTTGTATACAAAATAAATTTTTTTTTTTAATTATATGAAGGTATTAGTGTGTACGTGTGATTTAATTTTTCCGTTGTCTTATTTCGTAATAATCTTTTTGGAGGATGACTAAAAGAAAAATAAATAGGTATCGGCTTAGAATTGACAGGAGCATATTATGCAAGGCGGTTTTTTTTTCGCCCGATTCGAAGACCGGCGCTTTGAAGTTGTAATGAACAATCGACTCCTAGATGGACCAGGCTGATTAAAAGGCTGAATCCATCTCTCGAGGCCACCGATCTATTAGGACATATTCACCCACCCAGAGAGAAAACCCCAAAAACTTTTGTAAATTATCAGAAATTTTAGAAAAAAGAGAACTGACATTACAAAGTTTCTATAATTTCAATAAAATAATTAGGGACATTATTCTCTGTATTGGATAATCCAGAGATGCAAGGGATGCGTGAATCCATATAGCAGATGTCAATTTATTGATTTTATTACAATTTCAATACCTATTATATAGATGAATGGGTGAATGATATCCATTGTTATCCTCGGTTTTTGATAATATATTTAAATTTAATTTAATAATTTATTAATCAATATTCTAGCAAACATTAAAAAAAAAGTTTAAATGGTTAGGGATGATAATAAATAATTATAATTAGTGAAGGGGAGGAAATTTAATAAAATATCATTAAAAGACTATTTAAAAAATCTGGTGTGACTAGTTGCACAGCACACAACTTTCTCTTACCTTCGGTAATCGAAAGTTGTGTTCCGTGCTTGTAACACCAGATTTTTTGTGTCGATATATATTTAGTTTCCTCCGATATATAGATGTAAAATTTATAAACGGGGGAAAATATTTATATATTGTTACCATGGCAACTATTTCTCCTATCTTTTCTATGATGCACAAGAGTAGTCTTCAGAAGATTTCAAGGGCAAATGAGAATATCAATAACTCAATTTATGAAATTTCCGACGAGAGAGCCCTTTTCATTTTTCGTATCACATATACTTTCCTTCTCTAAATAATTAATTAGGAATATGGACACCAAAAAATATTTTAAAAGATAAGTTAAGTAAATTTGAACAGGAGAGAATGCTTCCATCTGTTTAAATTTACATATTTAATCAGACACTTGTTATATCAAGTGGATTAAAAGAAATAAATTTGCAGAATTTCTGGTAATTCTAAAAATTCTTAAATGCCAAAAAAATAGAGATAAAAAACGTGTAATTCCTTGATTACAATTTTTGAAACATTTAATAATTTATTAGTTAGGCCTACAGCAGTGATGGCGAACGCATGACCCGTGGGTCAGACACTGACCGACCCAAGCTTTTTAACTGACCCACGATTACTACTCACAGAAACTCATCTAAAAATGTTGCCTGTGAAGGAGGAAAGAGGGGCACTAAAAATTTTTAATATGTCAAACCACGCCCATTTTTACCCATTAGGCCAATTGAATTTTAAAGATGTTTAGTTTTAAAAATGCTCAGTTAAAAAACTTTTAACTTAATCTCTGGTGCAAATGGGCCTTAGTGACTCACGAGCTAGTAGACTACTAAAAAAATATGAACGAAATTTGACCCACGTCTCAAAAAGTTTCGCCATCCTTGGCCTACAGTATAAGAGAAACATTCCTTTATTCATTATTTATATTAAGAAATTATAATAATCAATTAATGTTATTCTGTGATCAACTAGTTACTTTCTCTTACCTATGAATATATGTAATATATATATAGAGAGAAAGTATTGGATTCATGTCAAAAAGATTTTGATGGATCTTCACGTTTTGAGGTCCCTGAATCCAAAAAATCTGGTGTGACTGGCGCACAGCACACAACTTTCTCTTACCTTCGGTAATCGAAAGTTGTGTACTGTGCTTGTCACACCAGATTTTTCGTGTCGAAATATATTTAGTTCCCGACAGTACGGTACATTTGATTCAGATGTAAAATTTATAAGTATGGGAAAATATTTATATTTTGTTACCATGGCAACCATTTTTCCTATCTTTCCTATGAAACACAAAAGTAAAGTGGTCTTCAGAAGATTTCAATCGCAAAATGAGAATATACATTTTAAAGAGCATCTAAAAAATAATTGATTTTTGAATTTAAAAAAAAATCGTTGGAGCAAATTTTGAGAAAATCGAAAAAAACTGAAAAAAGTACATCAGTAAAGTACTAGTACTCTTTGGCCGATTTTGATTAAAAGCTTATTTTCCGGTCCCGGGGGTGTTTAACTTAAATATAAAATTTCAACCTCGTAGCTCAATTCCTTCATCCTTAAAATTGAACACACCCACCCACCCACCCACACACCCACACACCCACACACCCACCCACAGACAGACCATGTCGCGAAAACCACTTTTTTGGATTCAGGGGACCTCAAAACGTGAAGATCCATCAAAATCTCGACATCGAATTTTTGACAAGAATCCAATACTTTCTCTCTATATATATATTACATATATACATAGGTAAGAGAAAGTAAAAAGTGGTTTTCGCGACATGGTCTGTCTGTGGATGCGTGGGTGGGTGGGTGGGTGTGTGTTCAATTTTAAGGATGGAGGAATTGAGCTACGAGGTTGAAATTTTATATTTAAGTTAAACACCTCCCGGGACCGGAAAAATAAGCTTTTAATCAAAATCGGCCAAAGAGTACTAGTACTTTACTGATGTACTTTTTCAGTTTTTTTCGATTTTCTCAAAATTTGCTCCAACGATTTTTTTTTAAATTCAAAAATCAATTATTTTTTAGATGTATCAATTAATGTTATTCTTGTGATCACACTAGTTTTTTTTAATTAAATTAAATTAAACCGCTATTAGAAAAGTATTTCGTAAAATAATGAATAAATTTATTTGCTTTTTTTTAAATGAAGTTAATTAATTTTTCTACTCTACAGTTATGTTTTGTTTTAGTGTCTAACCAGATAAAAATTCTAATCGACGCTCTATATATTATGTAGAATTATTTATTAAAACCTTATTATTATTTTTTTTTAGTTATTTAACTCAAATGAATTTATTAACGACCTCCGTCCTCGAAGACTAGTCCCAAACAATCCTAATACACATTTATAACACAAAATCAACAAACAAAAAAAAAAAAGAGAAAAAAACTATCAATAATAAAATGGAAGATTAGTTGGTCAAGTTTTGTAAATTCTAAATCCCAACAACAGGGAAACAAAATCTATTCTCAAAATTTGTTTTTGAATTATCAGCTTGTTTCAATTTGAAATATATTTATTGGGTCCAATTCTTGTTTATTTGCATGATAACCAGTTGTCAAACAATCATATGTTTGGAATTTAACTTGCAAACAAAATATTTAATCATCTTTTAAAATAGTCAAGTTAATATTTTCCTGCTTTTTTTCCTATTTAAATTAATAAAAGGAAAACAATTATTAAGAAAACATCTAAGTTAGTAAATTACTATAATCTAGGATTTTTTTTTATTAAATTTAGATTCCAGCCAATATAATTTATCGATGACAAGCCCTTAGATAATGAAGCAGTTAGTACTTCTCTTCAAAGGGGCAGGGACAAAATTATTAATAAAATTGGAAATTTGAATATATAAATAATCAAATAGGTAGAAAGAATGTGCAAAGCAGCTAGTTTATTAATAAACCAAGGCCGACCTTTCGGTCACATATGGGACCATCTTCAGGGCCAGGTTAATGTCTGAAAATATATATAATCCTCGCCAAGTTATATTGGGCATACACAATTGTACGTAGCTCAATCATGATAAGGCCTCAAATTTTATTATTATCATCATACCATGGACAGAGAGTGAATATATAAATAAAATAAAATTTGGACTAAATGAATTTCCTTTTTTTTTACGGGCTTTTTTGGCATCTAAGGCCATTTAGACCCAATTTATTTCAATAACAATTTCGAATTTTCTCTTTTTTTTATAATTTAAAGATAATATTTATAGATATTTAATAGATTATTTTAATTTGATAAATATTAAAGAAAATGACCTTTGGTTAAGTAGTATTAACTAATCTATACATCCGATGTTCTAAATATATAAAATTGCTTTATATAGAGAGGCTTTATTCAAGAAAAATTTCATAACAATATTAAAACCAAATTGAAGAGGCGATTAGCAGAGGGAATAAAGCAGTTAAGCTTATAAGCCTGAGTTAAAAAAAAAAAAAAAAAACTTGAGTTCAATTCCACCTCAGGGCAAAATATTGTCTAACTCTTTGTGAGATGCACCCTCCTGAAGAAGGAATCGGGAACCCTCCTCAGTATTATCACCATAAAGTAACCAATTAGAGTAAGCACATCGTGTCAGGATTGACACTAATCACTGAAGTGTGTGATTAAAAAAAACTTTCAAAAACAAGGCAAAAAGGCTCTATTAAAGAGTCTGAAACCAAAGTCCAACTAAATTTTTATAATAAAAGGCTTTGATGTATGTTCTGATGTAATTTGTCAGAATAAACCAATAGCTCACCATTTATACCATTTTGACAATGTTCCTCTTGAAAGGTTACCTTCCTCCGCCTAACCAATGGCAAATCATCCACCCCGAGATTTTCACGGGACAACGAAGAAACTAAAATTCCCCGCAGGGTGGCTAAAGTTGATGGACTAATTTGCCGGTCCACACTATAACTCGTATCTTCAACACCCATAATGATATCGTATAATTATTAAATGTTGATCATCACTTAATTAACAAACAAACACACTAGACACACACACTTATACACACACTAAGGCATGGTGAAGTGGCGGCGCCGCGCACGGCCATAACACTGCTGCTGATTTCACTCTCACTCACTCAGCAACGCTTACTTAACGTCAGAAGGCTTTTGAGAGGGGACAAAGCAAAAAGTCTAGGAGAAGGAGACCTTCAGGGGGACACGCGTGCCGACACAGAGAGGGGGGAATAAATTCTAGCTCTATTACCAGAGTTAATGGACAAATTCCAATCGCATCAGGTGTGGAGGGAGTGCGTGTGTATGTCTGTCTGTCTTTATGTGAAGAAATTGGCCAAAGTGATCTCGTATTATTTTTATTTCTGCCATAATAATATTAATATTATTAAATTATAATTTACTATCATCTTACAGAATGTAAATACTATTATTTTTTGGAATTTTTATAACACTTTAACAGGTATATTCTCTAAAAACAGACGTTAAAATTTAAATTAAACAAATAGTTGTTAAAAAATGAGTAAAAAATCAGCGTTAAAAAATGCTATTCAAAATCACTTCCTTGCCTCAAATAGATATTCTGTAAACAAAAATTTAAAGCCAAAGCGTTAACATTTAGTAAATAGTGTTAAAAATTAATGCCTTGTCTAGGGGGTGCCTTTAATATTTTAAAGTTGTGTTTAAAATAAAAATGGCTTCCTTAACCTAAAAAGTTGCCCTCGGGGCATGGTGTAGAGGTTAGCGTGCTAACCTCATATACCGAACGTCGCGGGTTCGGACCCCAGGCAGTCCGATGATTTTATATAAGGCATTTGGATACCAAATGGCTTATATAAGAATGCCTGGACCCCAATATGTATAATTATAAATAACGGATATCGTTTAAAGTCTTAAATGGCCTAAGTTGCCGAAAAGACTGTGTGAATGCGTGTGTGATTGTGAGTGTGAATGAGAAAAAGTGTGAATGTTTTTAAAAAAAAAAAAAAAAAAAAAAAAAACCTAAAAAGTAAGGTTATGATTTTGATAGCTTTGAAATAAAAACAACATGTCAACGTCGATGTTAAAACTTTGTAAAAGAATAGCATTTTTTAACGCTGGTTGTTTTTACATTACTTTTTAACACCTATTTGTTTATTTAAAATTTTAGTCTGTTTTTAGAGAATAGACCTGAATGAGTTATATATTTGATAATTATGAAAAATTCAGATATCTGATTTTCAAAGCCTAAGCGTATCAAAATAAATTAGACAAATCTCAACATTTATTTATTTGAACCAAGTAACAATATTCAAAAAATGCTTCGGTTCGGACTTAAAAAGTCATATGTTATTTAACAATATTGTGAGTAGTAAATTAATTATACGAGGTATATTTTGCTGGAGGGCTAAAGATTCCGTGGCTCCCGGAAATCGAACCCACGACCTCCAGGCTATCCGGTACAATTGAGAAAACATGTATGCGCTGAATAGACTGGAGATCCTGGGTCTAATTTCCGGGGGCCAAAAACTAAAATCTAAAAATTTCGTAAATCCAAAGCTCACTAATTAGAAAAAAAAAAAAATTAAATTTTTTTTGGCTTTTTTTCAATATGTGGAACAAATTATTTATAGCCTATAATTAATTATTATTAATACATTATTATAGCTAAAAACGTTATAAGCTTTTTTCTTACAAGAGAATCTGAATTTTACAACTGGGAACATTTAAGAAAAAAATCTGGTGTGACTAGCGCACAGCACACAACTTTCTCTTACCTTCGGTAATCGAAAGTTGTGTTCTGTGCTTGTCACACCAGATTTTTTGTGTCGACATATATTTAGTTCCCGACAGTACGAAACATATGAATTCAGATGTAAATTTTTTTTTTTTTTTTTTTTTTTTTGAAAAAAACATTCACACTTTTTTCTCATTCACACTCACACTCACACACACATTCACACAGTCTTTTCGGCAACTCAGGCCATTTAAGACTTTGACGATAACCGTTATTTATGAATTTATATATCTTAGGGTCCAGGCATTTTTATTTAAGCCTGATGTAAAATTTATAAGTATGGGAAAATATTTATATTTTGTTACCATGACAACCATTTCTTCTATCTTCCCTATGAAATACAAGAGTAAAGTGGTCTTCAGAAGATTTCAATCACAAAATGAGAATATACATTTTAAAAGGCATCTAAAAAATAATTGATTTTTGAATTTAAAAAAAAAAAAAATCGTTGGAGCAAATTTTGAGAAAATCGAAAAAAAACTGAAAAAGTACATCAGTAAAGTACTAGTACTCTTTGGCCGATTTTGATTAAAAGCTTATTTTTCCGGTCCCGGGGGATGTTTAACTTAAATATAAAATTTCAACCTCCTAGCTCAATTCCTTCATGCTTAAAATTGAACACACACAGACACACAGACACACACACACACACACACACACACAGAGACAGACCATGTCGCGAAAACCACTTTTTGGATTCAGGGGACCTCAAAACGTGAAGATCCATCAAAATCTCGACATCGAATTTTTGACATGAATCCAAAACTTTCTCTCTCTATATATATTACATATATACATAGGTAAGAGAAAGTAAAATAAATAATGGTCAATCATATAAAATTTATTATTATGTTGGTTCATTTTTTTCTGATCTTAATTATAATCTCAAGTCACCCAGAACCCACGAAAACTGAAAATGGAAAATTCGAATTTCTATTTTATTTACACTTTTAATTAATTTTAACAACTGAAATAAAATAATTTTAATTTGGGAGGAGAGGGTGGTGAGGGGGGAGGGAGGCGAGTTCCCAGTTAGAGAAAGACAATTTCCAATTTCCTCTGTCACTTAGTTTTTTGTCACAGTGGTAATAAACGGAGAAACATGGGCGTACCCAGCGAGGGGCAGGGGGGGGCAGCTGCCATGCGAACATGATCTGCCCCCCCCTCCCCTGGACGACCATGATCTGACCATGCCCCCCCCCCTAGATTTGATCCTGGGTACGACCATGCGTAGAAATGTAAATAAATCAAAACTTAGCAATATGATATTATTAGCCTGAAGCGGATTTCGAAATATTCTTAAACAACTGAAGATAGCTAAATAAATTGGAACAAAACGTCTTATTGAAAAGAGTTAATTTATTCAAAATATATTTCCCTTCCTGATAGAAAATAAGATAATTCCTAGCCAAATGTATTTTAAGAAAAATATTCGAAATTATTTAAGAAGATTTTCTACTGTTTGCGAAATTTGGATTTAGCAAAAATAGTTGAATATTTAGTTGTTTGAATTAAATGAATAGCTATTCTAGCATTTAAACACTTCCAGTGAGATCGTCATTTCCTTTGCAATTATATAATTATTTATTTTAATGTCTTACCTCATAATAAAAGAGAAAAATTATTCATCTAAAAAGATACCATTGATGGCATCATTTATTTAAGTAAAATTCGTTATCGATGTTGAAACCACTTTAGTTGAATGAAATCAGGAAGTGAATTCATTGATATCAAGGAATCAATAGATTCAATAGATACGTTATATGCGCAATCATATCGCTTATCAGGTAATAAAATATACAATAGAGCACACAATGTTTTGTGGCAAAATTTATTTTATATTGTTATATTTAGGAAAAATGAAAATTGTTCATCGTAATTCATTGAACCAAGAAAATATCTGGTCAATAAAATAAAAATATAACTGTTAATGCGACTAAAATCATAACACAATTTTCTCCTAACATATTTCGATTTAACAAACGACAACTTTTTTCGCCTCGAATTTGGGCCCACTAACAAAAAACAGTCTTGTTAATATATCTATGACTATTTAAAGTCCGAATCGAGGTATATTGAATACTAATATCTTTCTTATTCAAATATATAATCTGAATCAGTGGTTCCCAACCTGGGGGCGATCGCCCCTAAGGGGGCGATTTGGGTTTTCAGGGGGGCGATAAATAAGCGGGGGGCGATTGGGGGGCGATGGGTATTTAAAGGGAGAAAAATTATTTTACTAAAATTAAAAAAAATAAAAATCAAAGAGAAAAATCTCTATTTACAGGATAGTCAGGATAGAAGAGGACAAAATATTATCATAAAAATAAAATAGTCTGTAGAGATAATTCCAATCTAGAGTTGAAACGTCACTTTTAACTCAAATTCTAAATTTCAATTAAAAAAAATCATTTGTTTGAATTTTTTTCATGGGAAACCCGGGCTCTTTTAAGCTCAAATCTTTACAATTCCAATTAAAAAAATCATTTTTGTTTGAAATTTTTTTCATGGGAGCCTTCGGGCTCTTTAAGCTCGAATCTTAAAATTTCAATTAAAAAAATCATTTGTTTGAAATTTTTTTTTCCTGGGAGCCCCTTCGGGCTCTTTAAGCTCGAATCTTAAAATTTCAATTAAAAAAATCATTTGTTTGAAATTTTTTTCATGGGAGCCTTCGGGCTCTTTAAGCTCGAATCTTAAAATTTCAATTAAAAAAATCATTTGTTTGAAATTTTTTTTCATGGGAGCCTTCAGGCTCTTTAAGCTCGAATCTTAAAATTTCAATTAAAAAATCATTTTCTTGAATTTTTTTTCCTCCAGGGCCCCGGCCACTTTAAGACTCAAATCAAGTTTTTGTCTTTTTCACGACTCAGGATAGCTAAAAATGCAGATTTCAGTGGCTAATTTTCAAAAAATTTTCCATATCCCCAGATTCCCCCGGAAATCCTCTGTCCAGATCTGGCTTCGATAAATTAAAACTTTGTAACTCTTTGTTTAGGAAATTTTGAAAAAATTTTATATAACTTTATTTAAATAAATATTGTAAGCTATGAATAACTATTTCAAAAGTTGTGTCAAAAACTGTGTAAAAAATTGTTGGCATGAAGGACACAATAGCCTTTTACATACTAGAAAAAAAAACTTTGGTTTTTTTTTTTGGGGGGGGGGGGTATTACTAAGTATTACTAAGTAGTTCCAGGGCCTGTCAAGTCTGTCTGCGGCCCTGTATATGGGCCTACGGTAATAAAATTGTTTAAAATAATAAAACAGCTTTATTATTTACACTTTACTTCAAATTAAAATTAGGTATACAATGAAAATGTAAAGGGGGGGGGCGATAGGTGTTAGTCAACCTCCAGAAAGGGGGCGATGGGTCAAAAAAGGTTGGGATAGATCATGAAAAATATTTAACTTTTTGTTTATTTTGTTAATAAATAATAATACAAAAAATCTGGAGTGACTGTCGCACAGCACACGACTTTCTCTTACCTTCGGTAATCGAAAGTTGTGTTCTGTGCTTGTCACGCCAGGTTTTTCATGTCGACATATATTTAATTTCCGCCGATATGTTAGAATTCAAGATGTAAAATTTATAAGAATGAGAAAATATTTATATTTTGTTACCATGGCAACCATTTCTCCTATTTTTCTATGAAGTACAAGAGTGAAGTGGTCTTCAGAAGATTTCAATGGCAAAAGAGAATATACATTTTAAAGAGCATCAAAAAAATAATTGATTTTTGAATTTTAAACAAAATCGTTAAAGCGAATTTTGAGAAAATCGAAAAAAAAAACTGAAAAAGTACATCACTAAAGTATTAGTACTCTTTGGCCGATTTCGATTAAAAGCTTATTTTCACGCCCTTGGTGGGTGTCTAACTTAAATATAAAATTTCAACCTCCTAGCTCAATTCCTTCATGCTTTAAATTGAACACACACAGACAGACCATGTCGCGAAAACCACTTTTTTTGGATTCAGGAATCCTCAAACGTGTATATCAATCAAAATTTCGACATCGAATTTTCGACATGAATTCAATACTTTCTCTCTATATATATTAACATATATAGAGGTAAGAGAAAGTAAAAATGGATGAAAAGATGATAATTATGGATCCCTCTTTGGTTTTTACAGTATACTACTAGGCGAGTGACCTCCGCAGGCGGGCCCGAGCTAGCTGGAGGGGGGAAGCCCCCGACTAGGCTCGAAGCCCGCAGAAGACGGGCGGCTAGTATCAAAAAATTTGTTTTAATCACTTGTCTGTTATAAGAAACAATCTTTTAACTTTTTGATTGAACAAATATGAAGATGATTCCAAAGGATTGAAAAGTGGCCTGTGTTCGAATAAATATAATTGCCCACAAAACTCAGATTTCTTTCTTTTCCTCATAAATGGAAATTTCGATGAATAAAAACCCTACCTTGTCATCGAAGGCTTCTCTCTCGTTAATTAAAATATGGGGATTGACTTCCCCGAGACTTTCTCGTATATTCTTTTGGAATTACGTCTGGATGTGTGTGTAAACACGATTGCTTAAAAACCAAAGCAGCTAGATCTATAAAATTTGGTATATGCTCCTTACACTAAAATTGTAAATTTCTATCAACTTTTGGAGTAAATAAGTCACTTGGAAGTAGTACTTTACTTAAAAAGTTTTTTCCAAAATTTGGAAATTTTCAATTTTTTTGTTATATTATGATAAAATACTCTATTTTAAAAAAGTTTTTATTCTTTGACATTTTTACGAAAACTGAATAGTTTTTGAAATAATCAAAGAAGAAATAGAAAATATTCCTTAATTTTGATAAAAAATCAAAACAAATTTGTTTCACAAATTCATTTGTTTATATTTACCCTTTTTTTAATGACACCTATATGATTTTGTTTTGATTTTTTATCAAAATTAACGAATATTTTCTATTTCTTCTTTGATTATTTCAAAAACTATTCAGTTTTCGTAAAAATGTCAAATAAAAACTTTTTAAAATAGAGTATTTTATCATAATATAACAAAAAAATTGAAAATTTCCAAATTTTGGAAAAAACTTTTAAGTAAAGTACTACTTCCAAGTGACTTATTTACTCCAAAAGTTGATAGAAATTTACAATTTTAGTGTAAGGAGCATATACCAAATTTTATAGATCTAGCTGCTTTGGTTTTTAAGCAATCGTGTTTACACACACACACACAGACATAATGCCAAAAATGGTTTTTTTGGACTCAGGGAGGTCTAAAACGTGGAGAAACATCAAAATCTCGAAGTCGAATTTTTTTACGATTACATAACTTTCTCTATACGAGAAAGTAATAAAAAGGAAAATGAGAGACAACTCACCTGAAACAAAAAAAAAAAAAATAAATAAATAAATAAAATAAAATAAAATAAGAAAAATATCATCAATATTATTGTACAAACGCCTTACAAAAAACAAACAAAATTAAAATATACATTTCAATATGAATATCAAAGAAAGCAAATTCTTTTGAAGATAAGATGAATTTTGAATTGTGAAGTATTACAACTACAGTCCTGGGTGAGTGCATCTCAAAAAAATCTGATGTGATTGACCGCACTAGTTTTATTTCAACTTAGTAGCTCTTATCTTTTTTATGAAGTACAAGAGATAAGTGTGCTTCAAAAGATTTCACGAGCAAAATAAGAATACTACTATACAGTACATTTTAAAGAGCATCTAAAAAATAATTGATTTATGAATTTAAAAAAAATCGTTAGAGCAAATTTTTAAAAAAATCGAAAAATTATCGAAAAAGTAGCTATATCAGTAAAGTACTAGTACTTTTTGGCCGATTTTGTTCAAAGGCTTATTTTCACTACTTAGGAGGGTGCCTAACTTAAATATAAAATTGCAATCTCGTAGCTCATTTCCTTCATTCTTAAAAGTGTCCACACAGACACATATACATAGATAGATAGATAGATATTTATTTGCATACAGACAGACCATGTTGCTTTTTTGGACTTAGGGAACCTCAAAATGTGTATGGTATATCCATCAAAATTTCGACATCGAATTTTTGACACTAGGCCATATATCACTATATATTTCATATAGACCTAAAGGGTAAGAGAAAGTAAAAATTATAATTGATCCCTCTACCAACTCCTATACAAAGTTTATTTTTAAAAAAAGTAATATAGGGTTAAATGTTTTTTGCTATTCTTCTATATTTCTATACAATGAGATTTCTTTTTTATTTTCCCTACTAAAAAAAAGTACGTATTTTAAAAAATTTTGCAGATGATTTATGTGACGGCCACCAGAAATTTTTTAATATATTATCCGTAATAAATAAGATGAAAATGGGGAGGTGGCATGCGATAAGATGAATGTCACTAGCAGCAAGTCGTCCATTAATTCAATTCGCAAATGTCAATTTCGATCAATTAACATTCAAAATGGCAGCGAGTCAGACATCACTTGGGACATGGTTGCAAATAACGAAAATCAAATTTCGATGTGTAATTTAATTGACGTCCGGACTGTCCGAGGGCCCTTTCAAAGTAGAACAGTCCCCTCTTGAAAAGGACCCTCCGTTGAGTTTAATAAATTCGCCCGTTTATTAGCCAATTGGATGTTTGCGATCAACAATCCCTTCAAACTACCTGCCCCTTCCAGTGATTCTAATTAAATTCATCAATATATAAAGAATAATTTAAAAAATCCCTTGGGCCTTGGTGTAGGGGTTAGCGTGCCTGCCTTCTGTACCAAGGGTCACGGGTTCACATCCCGTCTCATGCCACAATTTCTTTCAATTTAATTGGCTACCAATAAATTGAAATAAATAGAGACGGGGTCTAAATGGCCTCCGTAGCCGAAAAAGACCTTAAATAAATAAAAAAAAGATTTAAAAAAAGCAGAATAATAAAAGTCAGGCAGAAAAAAAATTTAAAGGTGAAATCTTATTTACTTTTTTTTAATTGTTTTCGAAAATAAATATTTTTTTTTTTATTTTCCTTTGATTCAATTAAATTAAGGCGTGTCATAGAAGTGATCAGAAGGAAGCAATTTTTTTTTTTTTAATCTATTATTCATTCAATGCATAATATTGTATAATTGATTTGTATTTTCATAAACAACAATAGTGAATAGTTTTGTGGAAAAATAAGGAAATTTAAAGCATAAAATTAACCATGAAAAAACTTTCAAATTGTTTAGCAATAAATTATTATTATTATTATGAACGATGAAGAATTAATTAACATTTATAATATTGTTATGATTATTCATAAACATCTGGCCTCACATTGAAAACTTACTGAGAATTAATTTGTCCCTGATTTAACCAGAAAAATTTCTTGATTTGTTAACCAATTGAATATGATACGTTTAATTGGAATCTATTTAAATGATTAATTTATTTATACTAGTAACTTAAAAGATCTGTATTAAATGGATAATAAAAATAGAAAGTATATCATTTCTTGGCATCATCACTATCTTGTTTTTAATTAATACTAGCAGCGCGTAACTACATGTATATTTGACTTATGGAGGGGAGCAGCAGCAAGTCGTCCATTAATTATTGGATTACAGTCCTAATTAGGATTAATACAAACTAGCCGCGCCGCCCGCCTTCGGCGGGCTTCGCGTCTAGCCGGGGGCTACGCCCCCTGGACCCCCAGCCGCTGGCTCGGGCCCGCCTGCGGCGGACCCTCGCCTTTCTTAAATATGAGAAACGGGCTGGCGTCTAGACAGGGGCTACGCCCCTCTGGACCCCCCAGGCGCTGGCTCGGGCCCGCCTGCGGCGGACCCTCGCCTTTCTTAAATATGAGAAACGGGCTGGCGTCTAGACAGGGGGCTACACCCCCTGGACCCCCAGCCGCTGGCTCGGGCCCGCCTGCGGCGGACCCTCGCCTTTCTTAAATATGAGAAACGGGCTGGCGTCTAGACAGGGCGGCTACGCCCCCCTGGACCCCCCAGGCGCTGGCTCGGGCCCGCCTGCGGCGGACCCTCGCCTTAAATATGAGAAACGGGCTGGCGTCTAGACAGGGGCTACGCCCCCGGGACCCCCCAGCCTCTGGCTCGGGCCCGCCTGCGGCGGACCCTCGCTTTTTCTTAATTATAAAAGAAAATTTTTTTTTTTTTTTTTTTTTTTTTATAAAAAAACATTCACACTTTTTCTCATTCACACTCACACTCACACACACATTCACACAGTCTTTTCGGCAACTCAGGCCATTTAAGACTTTGACGATAACCGTTGTAGAGAATATATCTATTGTGGGGTCAGGCATTTCTATTTAAGCCATCTGGTATCCAAATGGCTTAAATAAAATCATCGGACTGCCTGGGTCCGAACCCGCGACGTTTGGTATAGGAGGGAGGCGCGCTACCTACTACGCCAAACCCGGGGGCAAAAAGAAAATTATTATTACTAAGTATTCCAATCCAGTGCCTGCTTGAGGATTTGTTTACCTCCATAGAATACACAACTTCAAAGAATACTTGAATATTTCTCTATACATTTCCTATGGGAGAAATCGTAACTTTAGGAATTAATAACTCAAAAAGTTATAGGAATTTCGGGACCCGAGTATTTTTCCGGGACTCTCCATAACGTCCTCTATAAGACTGCAAAATTTCGTTTCAAAATTCCAATGGGAAGTTGGTCAAACAGAGCGTGACAGACGGACAGACAGACAGACAGACAGACAGACAGACAGACAGACGGACAGACGGACACACCGCTATTATATATATAGATATTTCGAAAAGAAAGAATAAATATCGCGATTATTTAAAAATCTCTATATTTATTTTCGAAAAATTTATTTAGCTTCGGTTTAATTAGTAATTTTCCATCAATAGCTGGCAATGTCAATTTTGTATGATTACAATACAGGCATTATCCCTGAGTTGATGGATGAAAAACAAAATTGTATCATATTAATAAAAGAAAAAATAATTCTCTCTTATTAAATACTAATCCCAATGTTTTGTTAAAAAAATTTTTATTGAACAAAGAGGTATTTTCTGTTTAAATATTTATCCCGTGATGATAGAGAAAATTCCACCACCATTTGGAATTTGAAAAGGTTAATCTGGACTCAACGAGATTAGAAATTACGTGGACTATCTCAAGAGAAAGAGATAAAGTCCAAAAGCGCAGAGCTAATGGTCTTATTGTAGGCTAACCCCTTCCCCAATGAGATGTTTGTTTTAGTAATTCTAACACATTTATCAGGTCTTTTAATGAGAATTTCATCTAAAAACTTTCCCAGCGTTCTTTCTCTATTATTTTTATAATTCACAAAAACACATCTTGAAAAATTAAAAGAAAAAATATTTTGGGTTTTTTTTTCTTTGCTGTTAGAAACAGCAGAATCTTTAAAATAGGTCATTACATGTAAATTATGAGTTATGAATAAAAAAAAAAAAAAAAAAAAAAAAAAAAAAAAAACAGACTTCATTAGGATGAACAGCTAGCGCCCAACTGAATCAGGGGCGTATATACGGGGGGGGGGGGGGGGGGGGGGCTGAGGGCGCCCAAGCCCCCCCCCCCCCCCCCCCCCCGAAATGTTTGTGCGGCCCCGTAGCGCGCAAATGTAGGCTCCACAAAAATTTTGGTCCCGTGCAAGAGAAAATGTTCCGCGGGCGGCACACGAAAAAAATTTTTGGTTCCGCGGGTGGCAAAAATTTAGCGTCTCTAAACGGGAAAATTTGGTTCTGCGAAAACAAATTTTCGCAGAAAAATTTGAGATCAGCCCCCGGGGGGGCGAAAAAATTTCTATATACGCCCCTGAACTGAATACCCTTTGTTATAATTTTGAAGGTGAAAAACAAGAAAAATAAATTTAAAAAAAAAAATCGAAAATACCCAGATAATCTCTATATAATATTAATAAAATCCTTAAAAGTAAATATACGTATCGATTAGTCCAGTGGTTTATGTTACCACGCCTCCCTTAAAAATATTTTATAACGCCTCCCCTCCTCCTCACATTTTATAAAATAATACAGACAGAAAATTTTTATTGCAAAAAAATTTATTAATACAAATTATCCGTTTTTTGTCCTCATTTTTATTCGCGCCTCCCCTTAGACTAATCCGCGCCTCCCTATTCAGGCTTATGGAAATTTTTTCTTTAAGTAATTTGAATAGATTGCAAATATTGTTATATTTTTAAAATTTTACTAACAAGGAGATTCTACGAGTCACCGATTTTTTTGGCTATCGGAGGACGTTAGACATGCTAATTGCTCGGGGTCACCAATCCGAGCTTTCGCGGCATTGCCATCATTTAACCGCAACGATTGTGGGTAATGTCGCTCTTCACAGTTTCCAGGCTCCCCTGATTATTGTTCTTAACTACAGTGCTGATGTCAAAAAATCACTATAAATTTTTTACTTTCTCTTACCTCTATATATATGTTAATATATAGAGAAAGTATTGGATTCATGTCAAAAATTCGATGTCGAGATTTTGATGGATCTTCACGTTTTGAGGTCCCCTGAATCCAAAAAAGTGGTTTTCGCGACATGGTCTGTCTGTGCGGAGTAAAAGTGGATGGGTGGGTGTGTGTTCAATTTTAAGCATGAAGGAATTGAGCTACGAGGTTGAAATTTTATATTTAAAGCGTTAAACACCCCCGGGACCGGAAAAATAAGCTTTTAATCGAAATCAGCCAAAGTGTACTAAAGTACTTTACTGATGTACTTTTTCAGTTTTTTTCAGATTTTCCAAATGTGCTCAACGATTTTTTTTTTTTTTGCAAATTCAAAAATCAATTATTTTTAGATTCTCTTTTAAAATGTATATTCTCATTTTGTAATTGAAATCTTCTGGAAGACCTTACTTTACTCTCTGTATTTCTATAGGGGAAGATAGGAGAAAATGCGTTGACCATGGTAACAAAATATAAATATTTTTCCCATGCCCCTTAAAATTTTACATCTGCAATTCAAATGTTCCAGAATACTGTCGGGAACTAAATATATGTCCATTTTCCTACAAAAAAATCTGGTGTGACAAGCACAGAACACAACTTTCGATGGGTACCGAAGTGAAAGTGAAAGTTGTGCTGTGCGCCAGTCACACCAGATTTTCATTTAGAAAGAATTTTTGAGGAAGTTCCTTTCTTTTTATGAGAATCTAATTAGGAAATTAAATGGTATTAAAACTCGAAATTGCTTCAAAGTAAACGCTTCATTAACGAAAGCCTATCTCTTGCACAAAAGAAGTAAACAAAAGGTTTTTCTTTCGTTTACATCATTCACGATTATCTCTATAAAACGGTATATGGGCAGATCTAAAATATTGTAATCAATCTAATGGTGTCATTTTGAAAATTTTTATGGATTTTGGTAAAAAAAAACACGATTAACAAAGACCTGGTGTATTAAATCTATTTTTTAAACCAAGTTTGATACCGTTAATCAAGAGGTAAAAAAAATTCATTTATTAAAAAAGAAAACCTGAGAAAAGTTTCTAAACGGACAGATATGATAAGAGTAATTTATGACTTCTTTTTTTCTAACTTTTTAAATAGTAGGTAGGGTTTAATCTTTTCACAAAATTTAACTTTTAATATAGTACTACATTTAAACTTGAATTAGAGGTGTGGAGGAGAGATTATATTGTTACGAATATTGGATGAAGCAAAGAATCAGAACCAAATAATATATAATAAAGTGGGTGAAGGTGATTTGGTTCCACTTGGTTTTTTGATCTAGCTTACATATCACTTTTTTACGGGATCAAGATGAAATTTTTTTTCGGCAGATATATAATACACTTTGATGTTTATTAACCATACCTCCCGTTGAAATATCACATTTAAAAAAAGTTCATAGTGAAAAAGGTATGAAAATTGACTTTTTAAAGAGGTGACTAGCTTAATAAGCTGCTGCGGCGGAGGATTCGATCCCAAGTCATGTGAATAACAATTTCCGCTTGTCGACAATGGGGAACTGTCGGCAGTAAACATCGCGGATGAGCTTCTTCCTAGAAGTCCCTTAATGAAGGAATTGAGATCAAAGGCGAAAATTACGGAAAGCCATTCCAGAAACAAGGGATATTTTGGCTTGAAAGCTACTTCTTTGTGTTTGCGGACGCGTGAACCGATGCATTATTCTTGACTAAAAGTTGAACAACAGGAGGAGCGGTTCAAATATGACAAAAAATAAAATAAGTAAAAAAATTTGAGGTCGATAACTCAAAATTGTAACGCCGCTGGAAAGTCCCAAAATTAGCACCCCGAGACGCGCACCTTAAATAAATTTCAAGTGAGTCTAATGGCCTCAATACTCGTAAAGATACATGAACCCTGTTATTCAATGATGAAATGTCAAAAGACCAAATATCGAGTTTTGAGAAAATCAACATTAAAGTTTTTCTGATTTAAATTATTTTTTAGTCTTACATTAATGTCATTTTTTTGTCAATTGTGCAAGTAAATACGTAATTATGGCAGATATTATTACCATAAATTATCTCTAAAAATATGACTAATTTAGAGAAAAAAATAAAAAATATAAAAAAATTATTTTACACAAAATTCTCTATGTGCGATATATATTTGCACTAAACTAAAGCTTCAAAAAAGTCCCTTTGGACCCAAGTTGAAAAAATTCTCTAGAAAGTCCAATTATATTTACCGAAAATGCTTCAAAGTCTCTTTATATTTAATACTAGTAGCATAAAAACTTTTTATCAAAATCACATTCATCCAAATTTTTAAATAGTATTAATATTTTAAAATTAAACAGAAAGTGACACCAACAATTTTTCTAAAATTAATTAATTTCCCGAATAAATAAAAAGCTTGGAAACAGTAAATCAAGTTATAATAAAATAGACTTAATATTACGGCCGGCTACTTCAACCTAAACCTAACCTAATATTTATTTATTTTGTTGTCTTTTCCTTCAATCGCACTGATCCTCTAATCCTCATCCTCATCTTCATTTTCGTCTTTTTCATTATCCAGAAACTAACTTATCAAAAAATTAAATTTTGACGTCACATACGAATTCAGGAGAAAATTTTCTCATTTTTCAAAAAAAAAAAAAATGATTTTTTGTTTATTTAAGGGAAAAAATATATAATATTATTTGACTAAACACTTTTTATTGGTTGTTAAAATCGCACACTGGTTAAAGTAATTAAACGATATTAATTTATTGTTAATTGGAAAATTATATATATATAGTTCATGAAAAAGATAGAAAACATTATAGAATTAGCTAAAGAAAGTAAAAAATGAGTTATATAATATAACTATTGATAATTTTTGTAGGCTATGAAATACTTGTATTAAATTTCAACAAATGGAATATAGTAATAGTGAATATGTAAATTTGAAATAAAATAAAATTAATATTTTCTTGAGTTTATATTAAATACCCCTACCTCTAAACAATAGCGATGCCGGTGTTCATAATTGAAAATACTTAGGGTATAAACGCAACAATATATCTCAAGCGTATAGTTGTTTACGATGTCTTGCACTTGACGCATAAATGAAAAATTGTTCTTTTCAAATTAATTATTACGAAACAACATGTTAAGTACATAAATCATTAATGAAAAATGTAAAATCCTACATTGAAATATTCATAAAAATAATTTTATGCTTCTTTACATTAAAAATAAATTTTTTGAGGACATATTTCATAAAAAATACTATTAATTAAAGCATTTGAAACAATATTCCATAGCTTAACTCAATTTTTTGATTTTTTTGGTCTTTTTGACACTCCATTGAATAACAGGGTTCACATGCTAGAGTCTTTGGGGATCAAAGAGAGGAGGGGAAAAATGGACTCCGAAAAACTCTTGATGTGCCACTGCAAGAATTAGCCATTATAAAATGACTACGAACATCGATAAATAATAAGATAATTTAAGTAAGTTGACAGTAATCTTATTTCTTTCGTTGGCTTAACTGATGATCCAGAGGTTGACATTTAAAGTTAGTTAAATAACAATCTGACTTGTCGTAACTAATATGTGAGAAGAAATTCCAGTCTTAGCTTGAATAACTCATGTTAGATGTGATGTTATTAAGCATATTTCAAAAGGAATTATATTAAATTTAGAATATGGATTTTTATTTTGTAAAAGCCGCCGAAAGCGTTATTCCATTAAAATAAAAAGAAGCGAAATTGCGCTTTTGATTAGAGGTAATAGGCAATCAATTAGAGAGCATCAATCAGAGGTGGGCGACGAGTGTCCAGGGGGTTTACCAGTTGGGGTAGGTTTCTCTCTCTTTGGAAGGCCCGGGCTTCGAAACTCTCACTCTCTCTCCTGGGATCGATCGACGCCGAGCTGCACTGCAGCCCTTCGATCATTGCCGGGCTTTTTTGGGAATTCGCCAGCCCAAGGGTCGATACTTTGCCATTTTCAATGGCTTTTTGACAAACAACTAAGAACAACATTTTCAATTAGATATACAAGAAAAGGACATTAACCCCTCAGTTGGTTAAATTAAAGTCCTTTCTACCTTGGTTTGTATATGATTAAAAAATATTAATAAAAGGCCCTAAATGAGTTTATATGGTTCGTTTGTAAATAAAATTAAAAAAGAAATTATTGAGAATAAAATATTTTAAACAGTCGCCATAATCGATTCGGTTAAGTGATGCCAAGCACGACGAAGCCTTGGGTGGGTTCTTAGTAATATTTTAAATAAATGATAATTACAACAGAGATATTAATTTAATAATTAATGGTTTTTATAATTATCATAAAATTTAAATGTAACAAGATCGATGTCAATAAGCATTTTATGACATAATCACCTTAAAAACCTCTATTAGCACGGAAGTTATTTTTCCGCTGCAGAGGTCATTAGTGTTTTAATTTATGTATGTTTATAGATTAATAATACTGGGGGACGTTCAACACGCTGATTTCTTGGGGTCAAATTTTATGATAATTATAAAAAAACATTAATTATATTAATTATTGAATTAATATTTCTAATGCAAATTAAAATACTACTAAGAACCCACAGGTTTCGCGAGAAAAAGTATTGGATCATATCAAAAATTCGATGTCGAGATTTTGATGGTGATTTTTTATCAAAATTAATTAATTCTATTTCTTCTTTGATTATTTCAAAAACTATTCAGTTTTCGAAAAAATGTCAAAGAATAAAAACTTTTTAAAATAGAGTATTTTATTATAATATAACAAAAAAATTGAAAATTTCAAAATTTTTGAAAAAACTTTTTAAGTAAAGTACTACTTCCAAGTGATTTACTCCAAAAGTAAGAGAAATCTACAATTTTAGTGTAAGGAGCATATACCAAATTTCATCGATCTAGCTGCTTTGGTTTTTTAGCAATCGTGTTCACACACACACCCAAACGTAATTCCAAAAGAATATACGAGAAAGTCTCGGGGAAGTCAATCTCCATATTTTTACTTTCTCTTACCTATGTATATATGTAATATATATATAGAGAGAAAGTATTGGTTTCATGTCAAAAATTCGATGTCGAGATTTTGATGGATATATACGTTTTGAGGTTCCCTTAATCTAAAAAAAGTGGTTTTCGCGACATGGTCTGTCTGTGGGTGTGTGTGTGGGTGTGTGTGTGTTCACTTTTAAGCATGAAGGAATTGAGCTATGAGGTTGAAATGTTATATTTAAGTTAAACACCCCCCGGGACCGTGAAAATAAGCTTTTAATCAAAATCGGCCAAAGAGTACTAGTACTTTACTAATGTACTTTTTCAGTTTTTTTCGATTTTCTCAAAATTCGCTCTAACGATTTTGATTAAAATTCAAAAATCAATTATTTTTTAGATGCTCTTTCAAATGTATATTCTCGTTTTGCCCTCAAAATTGTTTGAAGACCACTTTACTCTTGTACTCCATAGAAAAGATAGGAGAAATGGTTGCCATGGTTACAAAATATAAATATTTTCCCATACTTATAAATTTTACATCTGAATTCAAATATTCCCTACTGCCGGGAACTAAATACGTGTCGACACAAAAAATCTGGTGTGACAGCACAGTACACAACTTTCGATTACCGAAGGTAAGAGAAAGTTGTGTGCTGTGCGCCAGTCACACCAGATTTTTTCTACCACTTTACTCACATTCACACATCCATACACACGTTCTTTTCGGCAACTTAGGCCATTTAAGACTTTATCGTTTAAATACCGGTTATTTAAATGCATGCACGCTACCAACTACGCCAAGCCCGAGGGCTACTCTTGTACTTCATAGTAAAGGTAGGAGAAATTGTTGCCATAGTAACAACATATAAATATTTTCCCATGTTTATAAATTTTATATCTTGAGTTAGTGTTCTATCTACCCTATATATTAATGCGGGCATGGCCCTCGGGGCTTGGTGTAGGGGTTAGCGTGCTAACCTCGTATACCAAAAGTCGCGGGTTGGGACCCCAGGCATCCGATTTTATTTAAGCCATTTGGATACCAAATGGCTTAAATAAGAATGCCTGGACCCCAATATGTATAATAATCAATAACAACAACGGATATCGTAAAAGTCTTATAAGGCCTGAGTTGCCGAAAAGACTGTGTGAATGTGTGTGTGAGTGTGAGTGTGAATGAGAAAAAGTCTGTGTTTAAAAAAAAAATGCGGGCATGTTTAAAATTTAAAGATTTTCTTTAGTCTTCATTTGCTTTATAATTAGAATTTATTCTAAAACAATCTCGAGGACCAAGTAAGGTAGAATATTTGTAGTTTAAGTTTTTATATTATTATTATTTTCATTCCCCTCTAAAAGGACAAGTGTTTTCATTTCCAGTTTTTGCTTTTTGAAATGGAATTATCCTTTCACGCTGGCAGCACAAAATATAAACGTCAGAACCAAAGGGTCATAAAGTGGAAATGCTCACGGTTTGTTTCTGACAAAGTTATCGATAAAGAAACGTTTGAAGTCAAGAATTAGACGATTATAAGGTGGCAATAAAAATTTTTTTCCAGAAGATAAAACCATGAATTTCCATAAAACAACATATAATAGTGCTATCTTTCTTTAATTTCAATATAGCTTTATTTTTTTACTTTCTCTTACCTATGTATATATGTAATATATATATAGAGAGAAAGTATTGGATTCATGTCAAAAATTCGATGTCGAGATTTTGATGGATCTTCACGTTTTGCGGTCTCCTGAATCCAAAAAAGTGGTTTTCGCGACATGGTCTGTCTGTGGGTGGGTGGGTGTGTGTTCAATTTTAAGCATGAAGGAATTGAGCTAGGAGGTTGAAATTTTATATTTAAGTTAAACACCCCCGGGACCGGAAAAAATAAGCTTTTAATCAAAATCGGCCAAAGATTACTAGTACTTTACTGATGTACTTTTTCAGTTTTTTTCGATTTTCTCAAAATTCGCTCTAACGATTTTGATTAAAATTCAAAAATCAATTATTTTTTAGATACTCTTTTAAATGTATATTCTCGTTTTGCCCTCAAAATTGTTTGAAGCACACTTTACTCTTGTACTTCATAGAAAAGATAGAAGAAATGGTTGCCATGGTAACAAAATATAAATATTTTCCCATACTTATAAATTTTTCATCTGAATTCAAATATTCCCTACTGCCGGGAACTAAATACATGTCGACACAAAAAATCTGGTGTGACAAGCACAGTACACAACTTTCGATTACCGAAGGTAAGAGAAAGTTGTGTGCTGTGCGCCAGTCACACCAGATTTTTTTCAACAATGAAGGACTCAGCAGCAAAACATAAAAATTAATTAAAAAATGGACGAAGAATGTTTCAATAAAAAATAAATTTAATTTAAAAAAGAAAAAAAATCCGTCAATGATATCAAGTTTAGCCATTCGGTATTTAAACTTTAATCCTTTAGAAAATTATAAAATAGAATCAGCAGGAAGAGCTTTAAATAAGTGCAATATTCGGTACTTTGAAATTAAATTAAGTAATTAGACGCATAAAAGGAAGCTTTAAAGTCAAATGTCTTTATTTTCCTGTCCCGATTAATTAAAGGATTAATTACGTTCATAATAGAAATCCTATTGTATTATTGTATTATGTAATTGACAATAGGGATTCCATTGAAGATTTTTAAAGACCTTACTGCATACAAATGAATGTATGTATGAAAAAAGAGATATCAAATTATAAAAAAAAAAAAATCAAAATATTACTGATAAAAAGTTGAAAAATAAAACAAGTTGAAAAAATATTATTTTCTAAAGAAAGAGATAATGGGATAGAGAAGATACCTTACTATTTCTACTACACTGTTAAAAATTTTCAAGGGATCTTATAGGGTCTTATAAACAATATAACATAACAGCTATAAATTAGCTATAATAGTCTGTTCCACATATTGTATATGAAAATCGATTTTTTTTTTTTAAGGTCTTTTTCGGCATATAAGGCCATTTAGACCCCATCCCTATTTATTTCAAATGATTTGTAGTCAAATCATATGAAATAAATTTTTCTCGCTTGGGACGGGAAGCGAACCCGGGACTCCGGTGCGAGAGGCTAATGTCTTCTCACTGAGCCACGGCTCCCGGGCAAAAATCGATTGAAAATTCATATTTTTTTTTTACAGTGTACTTTTCTTACCAAGTACTCATTCATTTTGGCATACTATTTAAGTCCTTAATATTTTCTAATTTTTAAGTAGTTCGTTCATATTTATGTAAATAACAAGATTTATATATTTTTGATTAAAGAACTATATTTTATTTCTAATGATTTATCAATAATTTTTATATAGCCTACAGTATATTTTCACTTTAGGATAATAGCAATAAAAGTGTATTTAAAGGGGAAGCTTTTCGAGAGATCGACATCCTTGTCGAGAAAGACGTAAAATAAATTCTAAGTTTAAATTTTTTTTTAAGTCTTTTCGGCATCTTAGGCGAAGGAAATGACGTTTAAAAATTATTTTTCCTAATTAATATTTAGTTGCGGATTGACTGAGCTGGAGTTCGGTTTTTTTTTTTTTTTTTTATTCCATTTAACAGTAAAGCCAAGAGATGCAATATAAAATATAAATTCTTTCCATTTTATATTAATTTTATATTTTATAAATTTAGCAAAAAAAAAAAGAATCAATAGAAGGATTGATTCTATATTTAATTTATTCTATATTTCATAAAAATTTCATAAAATTCAAATTAGATAAAAAAAAATCTGGTGTGACTGGCGCACAGCACACAACTTTCTCTTACCTTCGGTAATCGAAAGTTGTGTTCTGTGCTTGTCACACCAGATTTTTTGTGTCGACATATATTTAGTTCCCGACAGTACGAAACATATGAATTCAGATGTAAAATTTATAAGTATGGGAAAATATTTATATTTTGTTACCATGGCAACCATTTCTCCTATCTTCCCTATGAAATACAAGAGTAAAGTGGTCTTCAGAAGATTTCAATTGCAAAATGAGAATATACATTTGAAAGAGCATCTAAAAAATAATTGATTTTTGAATTTTAAAAAAAATCGTTGGAGCAAATTTTGAGAAAATCGAAAAAAACTGAAAAAGTACATCAGTAAAGTACTAGTACTCTTTAGCCGATTTTGATTAAAAGCTTATTTTCCGGTCCCGGGGGGTGTTTAACTTAAATATAAAAGAATTAGGACTTTTGCTGGACCATACGTATATAGAAGGAACCGGAGAATAAAACCAGCCGTTAATGGACGCCTCTCACATCAATTTAATTCGTAAATATTTCGACCGGCATCACGCCTGGTCATCATCAGTACAAAAAAAATGATTTTCGGAGGGCCCGTGTCAACCAATGTGTTAAAAATAATTTCTAATTCAGAGAGCGGGGGACTAATGTCAGCATGAGCGAACGTTTTTAAATATAAAATTTCAACCTCGTAGCTCAATTCCTTCATCCTTAAAATTGAACACACACCCACACACACACCCACACACCCACCCACCCACCCACAGACAGACCATGTCGCGAAAACCACTTTTTTGGATTCAGGGGACCTCAAAACGTGAAGATCCATCAAAATCTCGACATCGAATTTTTGACATGAATCCAATACTTTCTCTCTATATATATATTACATATATACATAGGTAAGAGAAAGTAAAAATTATAAATGAGTTCACTTCTTTTTGTCTCGGACTGTCCCAAACCAAGCGAGGGAAATCGACACTTGAATCAACCAACAATCAGAATGTTTCTCTCTGTTATTTCTGTTTAATTAATCAAAACGTGGGGTTACCTGGTGATATCGAGGATGACAAGAAAGGAGCAGGCATGGAACACTATGAATATAATCAGGTGATGTGGTCGGTATCGTGGATTGTTGAGGAAGGAAACATTATTTGATGAGATAAGAATAAATGCAACTATATCACAAGCTTCAGGCTTACTGAGTGAGGCTGCGACGACAGCGCTGCCACCGCCGCCGCAGTCGTCGTCGTCTTCGTCTCACTACCGAACAAAGCCGAACTCTCCCGAAGTGCAAGTGTATGTGTAATTGAAAGAAACCGGTTTGATTGTTGGATCTATTTTTAACTTCAATGATGAAAATAATATAAAAGAGAAAAATAATTTTTTTTTTTAAGTAAAATAAATTGAATACATAATACATTTTTTATTTAATATTTTAAATGAATAAATAAATAAAAATCTGGTGTGACTGTCGCACAGAACATAACTTTCTCTTCGCTAATCGAAAGTTGTGTTCGGTGCTTGTAACACCAGATTTTTTGTGTCGACATATATTTAGTTCCCGACAGTTCGGTGCATTTGAATTCAGAAGTAAAATTTATAAGTATGAAAAATATTTATATTTTGTTACCATAGCAACCATATCTCCTATCTTTCCTATGAAATACAAGAGTAAAATGGTCTTCAGAAGATTTCAATGGCAAAATGAGAATATACATTTTAAAGAGCATCAAAAAAATAATTGATTTTTGAATTTTAATCAAAATCGTGTGGACTTTTTTCTTAAATATGGAGAAATAACCTCTATTAAAATTCTTAATGTCCAGAAAATCCACAGTGAAAGCACCCATTTGAATTTACAACTGTAAATTTTTTCCTATTTTTTTTTTTTTTTAGACTATTCAGGCCTCTCCAAAATCAAGAAAAATATCAAATGTTTCAAACAACGAGAAAAATAAAAGCAAAACCCATTCTCTCTTTCAAGATCTGGAAATATTGAAAAAAGAATTTTATTTTGTTTTGTTGTTACATTTGAATGTGCGGCCCGCATAAAAAATTTATATTCCCAAAATATACTTAAAAATTTATTAAATCACGCCACTTCTTATCTTTTTTTTTACTTGAGAAAAGAAATAAATAAAATATCTGTTGGCAGCAATGTTAGTTATTTTTTGATTTAAATTGGCGACCTGATTGGTGATATAAAAATTCGATGATGTGTCTATAAAAATTTTATATAGTTAAACGGAATTGCCTTGGTATAATAATAAAAAAATAAAAGAACAATATTCGATAATTATTAAGATATGTATATAAATTAACTGGAATTTTATTAGTATAAATTGTAAAAAAAATGGAAGGCATCGGAGAGAGTGTTGTTCAAAAATAAAATAAGGAGAAAAATGAAAAAAGAGTAACAATTTGAGTTTTAGTATTCTAAAAAATAAAAGTAATAAAGAAAATAAAGAACAGCGCTGTATTCTGATGTTTTTTTATTTTTACTTTTTAAGATCTATGAAATTAATTTTTTGTATAAAAAATTTTACACAGCTTATTAACTGCGCCTATATATACACAAGAATTCCCCAGAAATAACGATCTATTATAATATATATATATATATAAAATACATACAGTACAGAACACCAAGGTCTTCCTCACTAGTTATAATTATTATTGGCATAACTAATATAAATAAATGGAGATCGAAAATTTATTGGTATGTTTTCGAAAAGTTTTTTAAGATTTTATTTTATTTTATTTTTACTTTTTTATGTACATATAATGAATTTGAGATTATGTTTGAAAAAAATTTTCAAAGATTGTATTCCATTATTGATTTGCACCCTGTTGACAATCTGATATATTTTACAGGCCTGACGATGGTCCTTGTGGCCGAAACCAGGATAATCACTCTGGTCGTCTAATCCATTAAAATTTTCCTATAAAAATAAAGTCTTTCTTTATTACCTTTGCCTAACAACTTGCAAAAAAAAAAACTTCTGTATTACGGTTTGATACTGCTTCTTTCATCTCCTGAATTCATTCATAAAAAATTTTATTTTGAAAATGGCCCGCGGTCCGAAAAAGGTTGCCGACCCCTGGCTTAGCTGATTCTATCGATAATAAAATTCAATTTAAAATAGAAAAAGAAAAAAATTGACCTTACTTTTGTATATGTCATATATATACTAAAATTATATTTCAAGGTTGAAGGTTCACTTTGTGAGTTATACTTATAAAAAAAACTTATTTCCTTTGATGTTATCTAATTATAATTTGTTTTGGAATGCAATTGGTAGAAGTGTCAAATCTGAGAAGGACCTTTGCTCTCTCTGTGGCCCACCCGTTGGCTCCATTCGAGCGTTAATTGAACAAAAAGGAAGAGAGGGTACCTGATGTGGCCATCAGCTCGGACAACAAATACAATAAGATAGGGTCATTGAATTACTATGTGTGATATCTCCTCGTTTTCATCTCTTCATTTCATTCATGCGTAGGACGAAAACTTTTACGACGACACTATATTATATGATATTACTGAAAAGGTGAGAGAAACGAGAAATTTACGAAAGAAGCCGACTCTCAAGAATGAATTTATTGAGATAATTTAAATGACAAATTTAAATTACGTCTCGCCTGAGAGAAATATTTATATAAATATGTATAAACACCAAGTCATAAAGTTCTCTAGTAGTTTTGTTGAAGGAGCAAATTTATTAAAATCTGAAACATAATTTTACTGATTATTAGAAGAGCTGATTTGAAATATGCTGGATTTTAAATAACAACCATGTTTAATATATAAGCAAGATAAATGTGTTGATTGGTCCAGATATCATCAAAGACTGAGACAGACATAGGCCAATCTACTGTTAAACCAGCACTAAAATTTAAAATATATACCGCCTATAGACAAGATTTAATATCTAATTTAAAATCATAATTATTTCATATAAGACAATCAAAGGACTTTAGGATTTAGGAGATCCTTCTTAACAGGATTAGTTCGGCAGAAAGGCTCTGGGCTGGAAGAGAATTAGTTGGAAATGAATATTCAGGAGGAGATGAGCTAAGAAATAAAAAGGATATCTTGCAACACAATAAAGCCTCAGGCAAATGATAATGCAACAAGTCAAACAAAATCAGGCGCCTCCCTATCAATAATTGCTCTACATTCAAAATTTTTTATTATAATACTAGCCCCAAAGTCAGAGTTTTTAGCCAATTTAGGATATTTTTTGATGCGATGCTAGTGTTCAGATGATAAGGAAGGATCTTGCCCTTAATCGAAGGGAATTAACTTCAAAAGTGATAATGTCTTTGTTAGCTATAGCTATTTAAATTCTACTCCATTAATTAATTAATTTATAAATTTAATAAAATTTGAGCAAAATTATTATAATTAAAAATGATGCTTCGTCTTGAAGAAAGGTATGGGAAATGGCGCAATGTTGTGATAGTCAGTTGCACAAACTAAAAGTCGATCGGGAAGAAGAAGGCGATGATTAGGCCTTGATATGATTTTTTTTTAATCTTCCTCCACAACTAACCGAGTATCTTCGTCATGTCTCTTTTCGCTGGTTTCGCCTTGCTTAAGATGCCAGGCATCACCTCTCAAGAAAGATTGATGCCTACTCTCCAGGCGCTCAGATAAAGAATGCGAATCACATCGTAGATACTACAGATTTCTAAATAATTTTACTGATTCCTAAAGTTTACAACTATAAATAAAAATTGAACTATAAATGACAAAATGATTGCTAGAAATTATAAAAATATTTATTTTATTTTCAAAAAAGCCGCCAAAATATTTGGACCGATCAATAAATATCTCATAGAGTAGGTGTTTCGGCGAGATGCCGTCGCGGCGCCGGCGTCCAAAGGAGAGAGATTGAGGACCCGACAAGTAGCGCTTCCAGCGGAGAAAGCCGAAACCACCAGGAGAGCAATTGGAAATTCAAATCAAACAAAACGATCGAGTTCACCAAAATTTAAATAAAAAATTAAATTGTTTAGGCCTACTTCGTACTAAATCAGAAAGATTTTTAACTTTGCTAGTTTAAAATTTTATTGTCTCTAATACAGATTTACTTTCTTACACAGATGTAATTTTTGAAAATATCTTATTAATATATTCCATTTCCAAATCTTAGATCGTAAAAGTTAACTAACTAGCAAGATAAATAAAAGGCTAAGTAAGTAGCTATGAATATTTCTTTATTGCATTCGAACCCACAGCGACGTTTCGGTCGACATAGCGAATATCTTCATGGCTAGGACAGTAGCGTATCCAGGTGGGGGGAAGGGGGCGCCCCCCCCCGCCTCAGGCGCATCAAGCTTTTGCCCCTCCTCGCGCATCCGCTTTTTCCCAAAATCCACGGCTTTTTTTTGAAATTTCATAATAAATTCATTTTATATCACAAATCCTGAGAAAAATTACAAAAAAAAAGCCCGAACGAGATTCGAATACTAAAAAAAAAAAGTAGAAGGATAATAAAAAGAGAGAGAGCAGCTAGTTTTCTTTTCTTTTATTAAACCCTCATTGCTGACGTTTCGGTCCTGTAAATATAGGTGAAATAGGGAAATTGAAATTTATAATGACAACCCTAATGCTCTGAAGATGGCCCTAAACAGGACCGAAACGTCAGCAATGAGGGTTTAATAAAAGAAAACTAGCTGCTCTCTCTCTTTTTATTATCCTTCTACTACATCAACTACACAGCTATATAAAAAAACCTCCAATATTAAAAAAAAAAAGGTCGAACGAAAAACGGAGCCCCAGTTGAGCTTCGCCCTCTCCGCCCTCAAAGGCTAGTTACGCCGCTGGGCTAGGATAGAAACCCTCTAAAATAGTCAAGCTAATTAGTTAAGTGTATTTTATCCATAAAATGCTTATAGCAACTGAAAATAGCCATTACAATGTAACCCTACCTAATACGTTTCATTGGCGAATATCTGGTAGACTCAAATGAATAAAGAAAAAGCAGATCCAACTCACCTGTAACAAAAAGAAAAAAAAAATATAAAAATACGCTTCATACAAAATTTATACTTATATTACAAATTTATTTAAACTAAAATTCTTTTTCAAATAAATTATATTTTTAGTCCGAAATGGGTCCGAGTTAAAAAAAAAAAAAAAAAATTGACTCTGATTGAGAAGAGCGGTGAAATTTTGCAAAAAAAAAGTCATTATACAAATTAGAGAAAAAAATTTTGAGTACTTTTTTTTTTGAAAAATCTGAATAAAATAAAATCTAAAAAAAAATTCTTTTTCAAATAAATTAGTATATTTTAGTCCGAAATGGGTCCGAGTTTAAAAAAAAATTACTCTGATTGAGAAGAGCGGTGAGATTTTGCAAAAAAAAGTCATTATTCAAATTAGAGAAAAAAATTTTGAGTACTTTTTTTTTTTTTTGAAAAATCTGAATAAAAAACAACTTCAAGTATCTCATGTTTCAAAGGTTTTGTTTCTTAATAATTAAATAAGATCCTTATAAGTTATTCAATATTTTCTAATTACTCAGCGACTTGGGCGGATCCTTTAAAATAAGATAGAGTAGAGTTTCTTCTTCAAGAGAACTCTTATGTTATTCATCTTTTATTCATAATAAATATTTTATAACAATATATTGCTGTTTTAAAAATGTGCAAAAACTTAGAACAATGAATATAAATCAATCTTTTTTTTTTATAATCTTCGCCTACGGATGAGTTGTTTGTTCATTTTAGATGCAAAATAATGCAAATAATTTAATTTTTAAAAAAATACAACTTGTGATTGAGATAATTATTAATAATAACAGACTTAGAGTCATCGATTACTTTTCATGTTGACATTTATTAACAGGCACAGCCTTAAAACAAAAACATTCCTATTAAGATGTATCATTTCTTTCTTAAGTTTGAATAAAACGGCAAAATTATCTTTGAGAATGAGATTAATGGGATACACAGTAGATAAAACTTTCCTCTCCGGAGTTTAAAAAAAAATAAATATTTGAGAGTATAATAAATAGTATATCTTACATAGATCAGGGCTGTTCCTGGGTATGTTGTCGCCTATGTGCAAGGTCATTTTTGGCGCCCTACCCGCCTGTGGTGCCTCTAGAAACTACGTATTAATAATAAATAATCCCATGGATTCAAAAATCAAGTTGACTAATCGTAAAGTACACAACTTTCTCTTATATTCAATAATCGAAAGTTATTTTCTTTGCTTTGACACCAGTTTTTTTGTGTTATAATTGAAGGGGTCGGGCGCAGATAGTGCTAACCCACAAATATATAGTTCTGAGATATTTCAATTTTAAACTTTGGAATCAGACAAAACCCCAATAGGAAGTTTGTTTGCTACTGTCAGATATAGACAGATAATCCATTGGATCATATTTCAGATGTAAAATCTATTAATTTCTTACGTCATGCGATAAGATCTCTACAAAAAACGCTTTATATGTCATCTGTTCTTGAAACTTTTTTCAGTTCCTCTCCTCTCTTTAACCCAATTTATTCGGTATAGTTTGGAAATTTTCGACTTTTTACAATATAAAATAGGGTCCGACTGAAACAAGATTTTCAACCGAAACCGAATTTCGGCCTCAATCTTTTTCGGTCGAAACGGTAACCGAAACTTGTTTTTAAAATTTCCTATACAAAATTCATATCATTTTATCTTTTTTTTTTAAGTAAATTTTCCCTCGTGATTTTTCCCACTTGCGAAAATCATTTGACCTTTTTTAGGTGCTAATCTCATTCGAGCTGGCCGAAACCGAAACTTCGGTCTGTTCCTAATATAAAATGAACACAAACTTATTCCAAGTCAAATTTGTCAAAATCAGCCAAAGAGAAGTAGTACTTTTTCAGTTTTTTTTTTTTTTTTCGATTTTCTCAAAATTCGCTCCAACGATTTTGATTAAAATTCAAAAATCAATTATTTTTTAGATAATCTTTAAAATGTATATTGTCATTTTTCACCTTGAAATCTTGTGAAGACGACTTTACTCTTGGAAAGTTATAAAAAATAATGGAAGTTATCATAGGAAAGCCTTAGAAGAAATGGTTGCCATGTTAACAAAATATAAATATTTTCCCGTGTTTATAAATTTTACATCTTGAATTTTAATATATTGGCGGAAACTAAATATATAAAAAATCTGGTGTGACAAGCACAGAGCACAACTTTCTCTTTCCAAATGTAAGAGAAAGTTGTGTTCTGTGCGACCAGTCACACCAGATTTTTATTTATTTAATCCACCTATTATGTACCTCATAAAGGTCTAAATAATTTAATTATAAATATTTCTCAATACTCGATTTTTGAGGGTATTATGTATCCGGATTATTTAAGCGGATCACCATACTAAATACAAGCTTTCAAAATGAATCCTGGCGCTAGTTGTGGCAAAAATCGAATGCAAAAGCTTATTTTCCCTTCTTTCAGAGAGAAAAAAAATTATGATAACATTTTATCTGTTATAAATATAGAATTTAATAAAAAGATCAATACAATTCTTTTTTAAACTCCTCTTACATATTGAATTTACCTATGCGTGTGTTTATATTTAAAAGAGAAAAAAAATTTAATTTATGGAACAAAGAGCTTCTCCGAAATAAATTTCTTATTATGGGCCAAAAACCTAGCATGTCTGAGGTCAGGGGTCTTATTCCTTTTTTTGCGGCAGTAACAACGTAAGGCACGAGATTGCCATATTTTATGATTTTTTTTATTCTCTCCATTATTTACCATTCCCGTTTCCATATTCGGTTGGACCAGCATGAATAGAAGATAGCGGCCTTGTTTTTGTCTCCTTTGTATGCTTTTTTTGTACTTGATAAGTATTTTAGAATATTGACCTGACTGGCAACAAACACACAAATAGAGGAATAAAAGATAGTAAAAATAAAAATAAAGAAAAAACAAAAGGTAACTGGAATGATATTTTGAAACTGTAAGGAAAAGGACGAAAACTAAAAAATATTAATTTAATCTGATATGTTTTATGGTTATAAGGCAACGAATTTATTTATATTCAAGGAATAAATTAGTATAGTGGTATACGTGGGCAGATTCGGAGATCATCCCACTTAAAATTTTTTACAAGTAAAATTTCTCTGAGTGTTTCGTTGAATTATTGAATTAACAATCTAAGTTCCCGATTAATAATTAGCGGGAGAAAAATATTGTAAATGATTTCTGAGACCATTTGAAGGCCAAAAAAACTAAGCTTTTTTTTATATTACATGAGTCAAAATTCGGTATCGAGTATGGTCCTATAAGGGAATACTAAGAGGCCCTCTAATTTGGAGGATGTTTCCGGCGAAATAACTTCTAAAAATTTTTTGTGTCTCTTTTTGAAAGTTGAGTTCTTCGTCTCTGAGGAGATCCCCGTTTGAACTTATAAAAGTTAATTTTATCAACTTTAATAGAAGGATCTGTGAATCAGTAGTACAGAGAGCGCCACAATTAAGTCTCCACCTGAGATCCTAAAGTATATCGTGGCCCTATATGGTGAAACAAGTGGAAAAGCCCGCCTCCGCTTGCCAGGGGGCGGATAGACAATTTAATTAAATTGGCAATTTCGACCTCGAAAGAGTAAAGAGAGTTTTCAAGAAAATATAAATTGGTAAAAGCGTTGCTACACTGCCATGTCAAATAACCTGACAACATCATTTTTGCCCTGATGAAGAGTGCGATCGGCACTCGAAACGTCGACAAAAAATAGATTTTTATTTTATTTTTCGCCTTGACTGCCCTTATGCCATATCCTCATATCATAATATCCAGCTATCAAGAAACAACTAGCAAAATTATCTTTTATAGGAATAACAATGCCACATGTGTACATGCAATTCTTGAAGGCGCTAATGTAACTGACAGCGTAAGTTCTTTAAGATTGAATGAAATATCTAATAAAAAGTAAAAATGGACAAAAAATTCTAAACAAAAAGAGCTTATATATTTTTTTTTTTTTTTTTTTTTTTTGTTTAAGAAAATTTACTATTAAAGTGTATAAGAATAAGAAAAATAATGAAGTTTTTTTGAATATTTGTGAGGGGAGAGCTTTCGTCTTTTCTACTGCTTCCAAAATCGACCCTGAATAGAGCGAGCTTTAATTCAGGAAATTGCCGCTAGAGTACACCACAATGCAATCAATCGGAATTAAATTAAAATAAAATATAATTGATTAAAAAAAAAAAAAATAGCAATAAAAGTACGAATATATTAAAAATAAAATAATATAATGATCGAAAATATTTATTTATATTCATCAATAATTTAATGAATGCAGATGACGGTAAATGTGTTATGCAAATGATTTTCGACATAGAGATAAATATCAATTGGACGTTTAAATCAAATTGATCAAGATTAGAGATGATAATAAAAAAATGATACTGTCAAAGAGTGTAAATAATATTTGTAATATTAAAAATGATGAGATAAAGTTAATTTTTCAAATATTTAAATAAACCTAAAAAAAAAAAAAAAACAAGAGTAGATTTTTCTTTGAAGATAATTTTTTTTAGAGATAATTAGACCACGACACAAAATAAACAGTCGTCTGCAAAATAAAAAATGGATTAGCTTTAAAAACACAAGCACATCCATGGAAAAAGGATTTTTTTTCTTTGGGTTGCGTGTTGGTGGATGCGAACAATACAAGTTGTATAATAAATATACCCCCCACCTCTAATAAAAGCAATGTTTTGGTATTAGTTTTATTTTTTAATTGAATATCTAATTATATAATTCGCTCTGTCCGTCTGGTACGCTCTATTTGGGCAACTTCACGTTGGAATTTTGAAATGAAATTTTATATGCATAAAGAGGACCTTCTAGGTATCACAGGAAAATTATTTTCATCCCGAAATTCCTTGAGTTATTAATTCCTAAAGTTACGATTTCCCCCATAGGAAATGTATAGAGAAATATTTATGTATTCTTTCCATTTTTGTATTCTGCAGGCGGGCCCGAACCAGCTGGCCGGGGGCCCAGGGGGCGAAGGAGGACGTCGCGGCTAGTTTTATTTCTATTTGCTTCCAGAGAGGAGAGTGGAAATTAGCCAATTTATTTTCTTAAAGCATCTCACAAAATGTCATCTCGTTCTAAGAGATCTTTTAAATTAAAACTCACATTTAAGGTTTTTTTTTTTTATAAATTAATTAAATCCTGTTTTTGACTGAATGGGAAATGACAACCTTGGAATTATTATTGTAACCCTTGTGACAGGTAGGCTCTATGAATTAATATAAGCTGTTGTCGAAATAACGAACGTATTGCTTGTAGCTATTTCAGTTTCTCAATATTTGCTCCAATTACTCTGAATGTTCTTTAATTATTACAATATTAGCACACAATGAGTAAAAAAGTTTCTTCACTATCCGATACTCGAATTTTATTATTATTTACTGACAAATGAAGGGGTCGGCTGCAGATAGTGCTAACCCCCAATTAGGGCAAACCCGACTTTTCAGCATCCTCAATTGAGCAAAGGTCTGTACTATTTGTACAGTTTGTTTCTCAGCCTGATATTGCCATTAGAGTCGTCTGACAATAGTAGCATTGTCTGACTTCTAGCTGACAGTCTTTTAGGTGCAAAACAGTGCTATCCCCAGTGACAAGTTTCATAAACTTTGTAAAGATGACTTGTTTGTGGAAATATACATGATCAGAACATGTGGACGATAACATTAATGAAAATTCCGACTATTCTTTGACGGATGATGACCCTAAAGTTGATAATAATGACTCAGATTATGAACATTTGTTAAGTATTAGTAATGTGTTGGTTACTATCTTACACCTAAACTAACCTCAACACATTTAACTTCACCTTGGAACATAATGCTATCCCACAAATATGAGCAACATATTTTAGTAAAAAATTATTTTATAGGTTTTATATTTTTTTAAGTATTTAGAAGTATACAATGAAGGTTAAGAAATATTTGTAAATAATAGTTATACCGGTATTTAAAATTTATGGATTGTTCCAAAGTTGAAATAACTCAGAACTACCAAATACATTTGTGGGTTAGCACTACCTGCGCCTGACCTCTTCAAATATTTTTATTAATTTAATTAAATTGTAATTATTTAATGAAAACTAAGTGTTCCTGTGTCTTTTATTACGTTAATATATTTTTAATGTTTTGAAATTCCTTCTCGAAAAAAGGCGCATTCAAGAAAGAGTAGGAACCATGTTCGACATGTTTAAAGTTGATAACTAAATGAAAGATGTTTGTTTTTTATGCTAAGGAATGCAATAATTAGCCGATAGAGTTATCTTTTAGTACAAATGCAACGGGAGATAGTGTTGCTGCTTATAAGGGCGTAATTGCAGGGAAGAGACTTGACAATCAAGTTTGAAAAAATAAGAAAATAATCTTACACCGGTACAATTTTTTTTATAACTAGAATTTTTAAAATAAAAATTTTCATTTTTTAAAAGTGATGGAAAAATAAACCAAATTAGTTGTCTTAAACACTTTTAAAAGTTATGCCAGGATCTTTCTCCCTTAGAAGAATACCTAGAAAGCTGGCACTTAGAGCATAAGATTGACAAAGCAAATTATAGATTCGTGGTAGTAAAAATTAATTTTCGTTAAAAAAATAACTTTAAAAAACAGTTCTAATCAAATATTTTCTAGCTAGACAACTAATTTGGCTTTTTTTAAATTAGTGATGGTACTGAATAACAATTCGAAATCCTTAATCAAATGACTCTTAATTAAAAAAGAATTAATCCAATTAAAATCTTCTCAATTTAATAAATACAAAATGGATTAATTGTACTGGTTTTGATCAATTTTGTACTTGAAATAGTCAATTTATTTCATTTATTAGACACGTCGCCCCCACCCTTCTTGGTTTTAGAAATAAGACAAAAAAAAAAAAAAAAAAAAAAAAAACTTTAAAGTATATTCAAATTAAATTTCGGATTATAATTTTACGAGTAGTGGCATTTGATATTATAGAAAGCCCTAAAGACCATCTGACAAATTTTATTATTCCTATTAAAACTGTAATAAAATTTAATTTAGCCAAGCATATTTATGAAAATACCAGCAGAGGTCGTTTAAAATTCAAGAATAATGCTTTATTATTAAAATTTTATACATAATAAGCTAATTATTGAATTAAATATCTCATTTTTCAATGCCAAGGTCATCATAATGACATTGGATATTTGGAAAACTTAATTTATGTTTAATTGTTTTTATCAATAAAGTACTAGTACTTTTTAGCCGATTTTGTTCAAAAGCTTATTTTGAGAGTCCGTGAGGGTACCCTAACTTAAATATAAAATTTTAATCCGGTAGCTCAATTTCAATCCTTCATGATCAACTTGGTCGGGAGTTCCAAATGTACAATTTTGAGGTTAACCAATATTTTAATGGGATATCCCCACAAGTGGGCCGCGGGTTGGGAACCGCTGAGCTATACCAAAAAATGCCTGTCTTTAGAATTGTTTCAGAGTCTCAGATATTCGAGTTATAGCGATTTAATGACTTGCAAAGCGGTCCTCCTAGCAAAAAACTAGAAGAAAAATTGGATTTTAAAAGAAAAATAATATTTCACTGGTATGCACATAATTATTTATTTAAGACATACAGCCTAGGAAGCAGGTGTTTTCATATGATTAATTTTATTTATCCAATTAGCAATTTATTTACTAATTTGATAGATTTTTGGCTAATCGATTGGAAATGAAGCAGAACTGACTCGTGAATCTTTTCGAAGTCTAATCGAATTAAGCCTTAGAAACGGCTCTTTTTTTTAACGGTCGATGATTCTGCGAAAATGTTCTATTCTCCACGTGCTAACACGTGTCATTCTGAGTTGTTGTCATCGCGAAGGTTCGATTCACTTAGAAATTGAATTTCAATTGTGTTTGGCCCTTCGTGACCTCCGGCATCGTGTATTTTTGTGAAGAAAGCTAAGAAGATCGATTCGAAAGCAACAGGGTGGTGTGAGTTAATAAATAAACAATCAACTTCCATTTTCAGCCTGGAATTTGCCTGAGCATACAACAATTTCTAAAGAGAGTTTCAATATTTAATAAAGGAACATAACCTTCTGCGACAAAAGGGATGGGGCTGATTTACGGTATTAATCTATTCTTCTAAGTATAAACAAGGGATGCCCAAAAGACCAATAAAGTCACTTTCCTAAATCGTTCGTCAACCCCGAGTAAAAATGATTAAAAATGATCGAGAGATCCACATGCCCAAAACAAAACTAAAAGGGAATCTATTTAAAGTAATATATATCTGTTAAAATTAGAAAACATTTTTAAATAAGTCGATTTTTTGGTCACTTTTAATAATATATATTTTGAAGTGAACAATGGAAATCGATGCCATTAATATCTCAAACTTTTTACAATAATCATCATTTCAATGATGTCATTATCTGCCATTTACCTATCTGGTTAGTTTTAAATATAAATCATTAAAGACATTACATTTGTCATTAAATTAATATTCCCAACGCGTGAAAGAAAAAGGTATTTGTAAGCAGAAAAAGTGCCAGAATTAGCTCTTGGAAAAAAATCACTTGCTGAATTAACTAAGTTAAAAATTCAAAGGCAATTAGATAAAAAGTTAAAAGAAATTCGTACCCTAAAGTTCATTTTATTAAAGTAAAAAGAAACGAATTTCCCCCTAAAGGTATAGCACACATCTAGTGGCTATTATATTAATAATGAATTTTGACAGAGTTTAAATAACTTTGGAAGACTAAAAGGATTTAAAAAAAAAAAATTTCATTTGAAGAGGGAGAGTTTGTAAATAATACACTCTAAAAGAAACAAATAGGAAACTGAATGGAAAAATTCAGAGATTGTTTTTTTATAGCCATGTTTTGATCAGAAAAACAAAAGGATGAATCATGAGATTATGAGAAATGATACAGCTGAAATTATCAATTAAGTACTTTTATTCTGGCCAGATTAAATTTCGTTCTATGAACAATTGCATTATTAAATCCTATATGGGAGAAAATAGAAATATCAGTGGGCTAAAGTTTTTTTGAAAGTTTATTTACATTTTTTTTTTTTAATTATTTGTGATTTTGAATTTATTCATTTTAAAGTATATTAATCTAAAAAGAAATATAAAAAAAATATTTAGATTAATCTCCCTTTAAAGTCGACATTGAAATATTTTGTTCACAGACAGACACACAGACAGATGAACAGATGGAAAGACAATGTCTAGAAAATCGCTTTTTTTGATTCAGGGGACCTCAAAACGTGTATATCCATCAAAATCTCGACATCGAATTTTTTGTCATGAATCCAATACTTTCTCTCTATATATATTTTACATATATAGGTAAGAGAAAGTAAAAATGACGTTCCATTCCTCTTTAAAAGTGAATACAGTAGAGTCCTGTTAATCCGAACTAATTGGGACCGAGGGTCGTTCGGATTATCGGGAAGTTCGGATTAACCGGAATTGTAAGCTTGAATTAGTTAATTTTGATAATAAAGTCGTATTTATAACGTTGTAAACCGTAAAACTTGTCGGTGATATTAAACTCTAAATAAATATTTCATAATAATAGTAAAATAAAGTTCCTTTAATGTCTAATTTTCATTTATATTCCTCTTAAAAAAAAAAAATCGTACTCAAAAAGAGTTCGGATTAACCGAAAGTTCGGATTAGCGAGGTTCGATTACCGGGACTCTACTGTACTAAGTTAATAGTGATGATTTAATGACTCATTCATTCTGACTAATTTTCTTGAAAAAAATATATATTTCTTTAAACGAATGATTAAATAAATTAGCAATGTATTGAAAGAATGAAATTATAAAATTTCTAGATTCAAAGTCACTTGGCCTGACATTCACTTTGCTATGAATCTAAGGGAGTGTTTGTTGCCTTTACAAGGGATTACGAAAAGCAAACACCTGTTGGAGACAATCAGAATGCTTCCTAGCCATAATTCATGCCAATTAAACGTGCTGAACTTTAGAATAATTTATATGAATCTCATTTCCCGAGATATATTATTTTAATTTATAAACGTTATAATTAATAATTAGGAAGTGAAAAAATACACAACGAGAAGAAATAAAGGAAACAACTTCTAATATTTTTGTTTTTTTTTTTACTTTCACTTACAGAAGAAGGTAATAAAAATAATGGATTCAGTAGAAAATTACAAGAGAAATACACGTTTTAAAAATAATTTATATCATGCAAAGTTCCCTTTCATTTCTATACACTTGGTGAAAATAGATAATGGTCTAATTACCTAGTAAATTGAAAAGTAAAGTAGTACTTGAATTTTACCAAAGACGAAACCTAGCGTAATTTTATATTGGTATCGAAAATAAAAAATCTGGTGTGACTGGTCGCACAGCACACAACTTTCTCTTATCTTAGGAAATCAAAAGTTGTGTTCTGTGCTTGTAACACCAGATTTTTTGTGTTGACATATATTTAGTGTCCGATAGTACGGTACATTCCGATTTCAAGATGTAAAATTTATAAGAATGAGGAAAAATTTATATTTTGTTACCATGGCAACCATTTCTCCTATCTGCTTAAATAAGAATGCCTGGACCCCCAATAGATATATTTACAAATAACGGTTATCGTAAAAGTCTTATATGGCCTAAGTTGCCGAAAAGACTGTGAGTATGTGTGTGTGAATATGAGTGTAAATGGTAAAAAAAGTGTGTGTTAAAAAAAATAAATCTATCTTTTATATCAAGTACAAGAGTAAAGTGGTCTTTTTTGGAATTTTTGACATGTGACCAATATTTTCTCTATATATATTAACATATAGAGAGGTAAGAGAAAGTAATTCAGAGATATAGATAGATTGTTTGAACGGATGAATGATATTTTAGTATAAAATCTTTAGAGCACTAATATAAGGAAACCATTGGAATTTAAAAACTAGAAATTTTATATACAAGAATGGAAAAATTCAGAGAATAGAGATCGATGATCCATTTTACTCTCATTTGATTGGTTAAACGGATTGTGTGATATAATAAAAAATATAATCTTATATATTTAATTTTAGTCTCATGTAAATATTCTCTAGGAAATTCTAAACTCATTAGAAAAAATCCGATGTAAATTGGATAAGCAGTTTCCGAGTTATAGACAATTGACTTTTCAAAGTTTTATTTCTTTTCTGAATAATTAATTCCGGCTCTTAATGTGATCGAAGGAGGGGAGGTGGGCGGGGGCAAGAGGATTCCCCCCTCCTCTCTGATTGTTGCCGTTGAGAAAAGGCGCCAGGCGTTCTCAGCCAGGCGGTCTCACTGCCCGCCCCTTCCTCTCTTTCTTTTTACAAATTATAAGTTAACACTTTTAAGTTGATTTTTTTTTTTTTTTTTTTTTTTTTTTTTTTTTTAGAAGTCTATAAAAATTGAAAGAAAATAAAATGAATATTAATCAAGCAGTTAAATAATATACCCAAAGGATCTCTCAATAAAATAAACGAGACATGTTATAGTTAGATATAAATAAGATTTTTCAATTCTTAACTACTTCTAATCCATCAACATCACTTGATCGTTATATTTATTTGAACACAAGCGACGTTTCTATCCTATATTAGAATCATCTTCTGGTTAGATAAATTTATGTTAAGTTTAATAGATAATTTAAATCTGATGACAATGTTATCTTGTTGTTTAATCGAGAAAGATAAGAGATTTTTATTCATGTGACATGAAGATGCTACAGTACAATATTTTAAAAATTTAAAATATAAGCGAAGATGAGAAGAATAATTTGCTGTTATTTTTTATAAACTTTGCTCATCTTCTCGGTTCAAGTTCAAAAGGTACTTGGTTAATTTCCCACCCTGAGAGGGAGATCAAACAGTAAAAAGAGGCTAGATAATATTTTATTTATTAGGACTCTATGCTGACGTTTTCGGTCTTAGTTAAGACCATCCTCAAATAACACAGAGTATAACATTTCCGTTAAAATTTACAATGTTACTTTGACGTGGTATAAATTGGAGAATTGGTAAATATCGGCATAAAATATATATGTTACATGTTCTCTACATACAGTATATGATTGAATATTTAATTGAATGCCTATATTGACAGCCAGCAGGAATTTATAAATCCTCCAATTTTGAGGTTGATTTTGACCAAGATCGAAACGTCAGCATAGAGGGCGAGAGATGAAATATTATCTAGCGTAGTTTTTTTTTCCTTCACACATTAATGATTATCCAGCTATAAAATCCGCATCTTGTAAAAAAAGGCTTGTTGAGATTAGATTTGAAAGTTTGGAGGTTGTAGGTTATGGGAAATAAAGAGATACAGTAGGTATGATGTTCCAATCGAGGGAAATCATGGGGACAAAGGCAAATAATTTAAAAGGGAGGACTTTTGGCCAACCAACAAATAAACATACATAAATTACTAAATTTGAAACAATATTGAACTCAGCTAAATGGCTTCCGGCACAAAACATACTGCAATAACAAATGGCTAATAAAAATTAAAAAACAAATGAAGTATCAACGAACAAATTTTCAAAAGTCTGAAAATAATTTAGGATAATATTAAAAGTCAGACAGTTAAATTATTTTCATTTATATGCAAAAGGGCGTTAAAAAAAATAAATTGCAATAAAAATTCCACCGATAGAGTTTTATTAAAAAACCTATTTCCCTTTTATTATATTGATAAAAATTAAAAAAGTTAATATGAAAATTGTTAAATTAATTAAGAGAAAGAGAGAGAATATTCTGAAAACATAAATGAATAAAAACCAAACTTTTTTTTTAGAGAGTTTAATTTAAAGTAGCCTGCATTATCGAAATTGCCATTTCATAAATCACATTGCAATATGCTAAGCTATATTAATGAAAAATTTCATTTAATTTGCACACACGAACACACCTTAAACTCATTCGATTTCTGGACAAATCTAACAGCAATATGTCAAGTTATTTAGCTTCCTGTCTTTAATTTTAATTCATTCTCCTGAATAATCATTTCCAGCAGGCTATATATTGAATACATAGAAATGTCACTAGATAGAGGCATGGAGAAGTGATTGATTAATTATTCCACGGTTACTCTAGAGGCATTAATCGAAATCCATTAGTGAATTGGTCATTTGGGATGCCTATGTTTATCTAAAAATAAAATACGGCACCGTAGGCCTAAATATGGGTCTAAAGTTCGCCGGCTTCTATTGAATGTGGTCCTTTTTTTTTGGATTTTTCTTCTTTTTAAGGATAAGCCCTATTTTTTTTGTAAGAATTTGGCCTTTTTTTATTATTAAGTATTTTTGTTGCGATATTAGTTTTTGGGCTGTATATTTATGAATTTTTAATATATAAAACGAAACAGCGAGGTTGGCTTCCAGTCAAAAAGGAAGATCACGATTAGTGACCGAAACGTCGACAGTGAAAACGAAATATTTGATTAATTATTTCTCTCGGTAGGTGAAAAAATAGATTATCCTCTCCATCCTTGTATTTTACTCTTTTTCATTCTCCCATCCGATTTTTTCATTAAAATTATAACTACCGTGAGGGTGGGGCATTAGTCCACTGCCTAGAGGCGGCAAAAGCCTAAATCCGCCCCTGATTTAAACATCTTTTGTCGTGAATTTTTTCTAATCATTTTATATGTATAGAGATATGACTTTCAATTTATTATAAATTTTAATGCTAAAAGAGAAATTAGACAGCATTGTTATCTTATAAGTAAAATATGGAAATGTTATTCGTCCAAAAAGCGCTTGAAATTTACAAGCGAAACGAGACTCTATTTTACTATATTAATATATTTGATAAAGGCTCACATAAATATAAACTTCATCGTTTCAAATAATTTAATAGTGAAGATGATAAAAGTTTTTTTTTTTTTTTTTATTTAAGTTTGTTATTAAGTTAAAAAAAAAAGTTCAAATTTTTTTATTGACTGCCTCTCAAAGTAGGTAAGTAGTTTAATTATTTAAATATTTATAAATAAATATTCATTGGAAGCACTTTATTAAATAACGGAAATATTCTAGTTAGTAATTTAATTCCCTTTCACGCAAATTGTTCTTTTAGAAATTAATAATTCAAGGATTTTAGAAAGAGATAGCGATGATGTGACTAATAAAATGAAAAATATGGTGATGATCGCACGGCACATAACTTCCTCTTATCTTCGGTTATTGAAAGTTGTGTTCTGTGCTTGACACATCAGATTTGATATGTGGACATATATTTAGTTTCCAGAAAAACATTAGAATTAAAGAGGTAGAGTTTATAAACAAAGGAAAAAATGTATATTTTGACAGCAGGGCAACAATCTTTTTACTCTGTAGAACAAAAGTAAAGTGTGTTTCAAACAATTTAGAGAGAAAAATAAAAATATATCGAACACTCGAAACGTCGACAAAAAATAGATTTTTGTTTTATTTGTCGCATTGGCTGCCCTTGTAACGCATCCACACATCATAATATCCAGCCATCAAGAAACAACTAATAAAAATATATATTTTAAAGAGCATCTAAAAAAAATAATTGATTTATAAATTTAAATAAAAATCATTAGAGCGAATTTTGGGAAAATAGAAAAAACTGGAAAAATACGAAAAGTACTAGTACTATTTGGCCAATTTTCGCGCCTCAGTGGGGTAGCTAACTTGAATATAATATTTCAATCTCGTAGTTAATTTCGTTCATACTTTATTTTGTTCTCAAACAGGAAGATAAACGATGTCGCGAAAAACAATTTTTGGAATCAGAGGACCTCAAAACGTGTATATCCATCAAAATCTCGACATCGAATTTTTGACATGAATCCAATACTTACTCTCTCTATATATAAACATATATAGAGGTAAGAGAAAGTAAAAACTATAAGCTGCATGCATAGGCGTAGCCAGAAATTTTTGATGGGGGGGGGGTTTAGGATTATTTCTCCCCCCCCAACCCGACTAATAGGGCAGTATAAGGCGTCTAATGAAATATATGACTGGCCACTTGCCCCACCTTCGCTTCGCCCCCCCTGGACCCCCCCCTCGAGGTGGCTCGGGCCCGCCCTTAATTAAGTGCCGCAATTTTTCAATCAACTCGTATCAGGGAATGAATAATGCAAATCTCTTAATTTTATGTATATGGGCCTAAAATACCGGGGTGCCTCTCCTTGTGTTTCTCTTGACTAGACTCCTATCTAAGACATCTTTAAGAAAAAAATAAAAAATTTATTTATATAATAATTTTTATTATTTTTCATTTGGGAGATTTAATCAATTTTAAGCGGCTTTAATTTTTTATAAAGCAAAAGAAAATCAATTCTTTTCAATGGGAAAATTCTGAATTTTCTCGAATTTTTTGCGTTTAAGGTGCGCGTCTCGGAAAACCGTTAAACCACGATTGACTCGATGCGGCACCAGATGGCGTTAGTGTTCCCCCATTAGAATACACGCAACTTGATCCATTTCATTCTAGACTTTCCAGCTAATTAATTAAAGGCAAAAAATTAATTATTTTTTAACACAATGATTATTAATTTTTTATCAACAACTTATAGAGCTCCTTTTTTTAAATATCTTTTATTTAATGCGATTAATCTAAAAAAAATTTTTTTTTTGAAAATCAAAAAAAGGGCTTCTATAAGTTGTAGATATTTTAAATAGCTTTAATTTAAAAAAAATTTGAGGTCGATAGCTTCAAAATTGTGGCCGCTGGAAAGTCCCAAAATTAGCACCCCGAGACGCGCACCTTAATTTAATTTTTTTTAAGCTAGAGAAAATTATTATATTTTACTTTCTCTTACCCAATATATGAAATATATAGAGAGAAAAAGTATTTTGTATTATAGAGCTTAAATATCTAGTCATGGCTTGGGTCCAATGGGGGGGGTTTGAACCCCCAAACCCCCCCCCGTGGCTACGCCTATGGCTGCATGCTATCATTGTTAAAATCTTTCAATAGGCTTAATATATCGGCGGAAACTAAATATATGTCAACACAAAAAAATATGGTGTGCAAGCACAAAACACAACTTTCGATTACCAAAGGTAAGATAAAGTTGTGTGCTATGCGACCAGTCACACCAGATTTTTTATTACAAGAGTGGCTTTAAACTTTGTGTACGAATGAATGTTTAGATACCAACTTAATTGAGGATTGGCAATGGAGTCACGAATGAATGTGATCATTACCGAAACTGTTAATTCAATTTAACAGTGCATAGTGTTTTTTTTATGAAATGTTATAATTAATAATTTTATTTTCCAATTATTTTCGCGTGATCAGAAATTATATCGCGATTGCTCGAACGGAAGAGAATTATCTCTTTTTCAAACCCCTCTAATTTCTCTTTTTTTCTCTCTCTCAATTTAGGCTCTTAAACAAGATTAATGATTTGTGAACTTCTTAAAGTCAGATAAATACAACCAAAGTTCAACTTCCATGATAGAAGAGACATAAAAAATTCAAAAAGGGTGTTTATAAAATTGAAAAGAAAAAAGGTTTAATTAATGTTTAAACATCCTCAGACATTTTAAAATTTTTATTTAACTTCTTTATTGACCATGGGGAAAAGAATTAATTTAAAAATTTTTATATTTACTCTACAAGATCAATGGCGCGCTCTCGAGAGATTTCTTTCCAAAACGGATTTAACTAGCCCTAGTTTCATACTGAACAAGACTGGAGCAAGACAAAATGACAAAGAGAGTCAATAAATATTCTTTATTTGACCTTTTAATATAGAATTGACTCTTCAGTTAATTGCCAAGGCGGATGCGAGTTCAAGATGCCTATTTGAGCAAGGAGATTTGAGACATATTTTTTTTTCTAATTTTTAGGATTCAGTTTATCTTGTCTTAAGCAGGAAAACACGTTATTATTTCCTAACTTTGTAAAATACGTCGGGCGTGTTTTCCTGTTTAGGACAAGTGTAAGAGCGCCTTTGAATTTCTTTATTAGTCTAAGTAATTAGGAGACGAAACAAGAACTCGTTCTAACCTATTCAAAAATTTACAAAAATGCCTCCTTTTTTTTTAATTTTAAAATAATAATTGAAAAATTTTTAAATTAGAAAGAAAAGAATCGTTTCTGTTAAGCCAACTGAATCGCTTTTATTACTACTACAACTTAGAGGCGTCTCGGTCTCAACTGAACGTCTTCATCAGTCAAGAATGTTGATTCAAAATTATGTTATAAATAAAAAGATTATCATACCGAAACGTCCCCAAGAGCATGACTTAACAAAAATGTTTCTTATTTATTTTCATTTTATAAAATGGCAATTACTGTTAAAATTTATTTAAATTTAAGAAATCAATCCAAACTGAAATTTCAATAATATCTCATGGAAGTCAGAATCGGCATTTAAAAAAAAGAGCATTTGGACAAGGTCTCTAAACACATCTTCAGTTTTTTTTTCTTAGAAAAGAATGTTCTTAGGGGAATTTTCAATTGTAGACCACTTTTTTACTTTCTCGTATAGAGAAAGTATTGTAATCGTAAAAAAATTCGACTTCAAAATTTTGATGTTTCTCCACGTTTTAGACCTCCCTGAGTCCAAAAATACCATTTTTGGCATTATGTCTGTGTGTGTGTGTGGGGGGGGTGAACACGATTGCTTAAAAACCAAAGCAGCTAGATGGATGAAATTTGGTATATGCTCCTTACACTAAAATTGTAGATTTCTATCAACTTTTGGAGTAAATACGTCACTTGGAAGTAGTACTTTACCTAATAAGTTTTTTCAGAAATTTCGAAATTTTCAATTTTTTTATCATATTGTAATAAATTACTCTATTTTAAAAAGCTTTTATTCTTTGACATTTTTTCAAAAACTGAATAGATTTGTAGTTATCGAAGGTAATTATTAAAATAATTTGTTTTTTAATTTGTTGAGTAGGCCTAAAAAAAAAATAACTTTTTTAAATTTAATAGCTTCTGAGAAAAGGCAGAAAAAAATCGAGAAAATTCAGGTTAAGCAAGGCTAAGAACTGCTGGACCGTGGATAGGTGACCCGCTGAGTGTTGAGTCTCTCACCTGCTGGAAGCCATTTTATTTAATTTCCCAAAAGTCAAATGATCTTAGAGGCCGAAAATATAAATTGAAAATACAATTAACTTTAACACCCGTCTCAGGAAGAAAAATAAATAAATCCCACCTCAACAATCAATCAAAAAATATAATATATTTATTTCCTTTATTAAAATAATTAAATAATTAAATCTCTCTAAGGAAAAATAATAAAAATTGTTATTTAATTAAATTTTTATTTATTTTTTTTTTTTTCTTTAGGGACTCGAATTGAATAAAGACAGAGAGCCTTGCAAGCAAATGGTGTGCATAATTACAAGACACCGCCGGCAAGTGCTGCCCCTGGTGTCCATTCTATAAACCCCTTTGTTTTAATCTTTAATTTAATCAAACAAAATAAAATTTCATAAAATTAGTATAAATATCACGGAGGGGACAACCTAAAGGGAGAGGGGGCCTAAAAGGCGCGCCCCCCTCCTCGAAAAAGCAAAAATTCAAATATTTTGGTCTATAAGAGCTTCTGGAATGGCATTTGAATAGAAAGAGAGTGAAGGTAATGAGTGCGAGTGAGATGGAGAGAGTCGCTTAAAGATGCTGAGTCTCCGTCTTTGGTGCACACAAACCGGATTCCAAACAATGCGAGTGACGCTATCTTTTCTGAGAAGCTATAAAAGACAGAAATAAAAATAAAACTAATTGTTTTTTTTTTTTTTTTTATATTCATCAAATTAGAAGACAAAAACAAATTAAAATAATTTAAAAAAATGAATATGAAAAAATTATTTTAATAAAGGAAATAAATATATTCTATTTTTTGATTGATTATTGAGGTGGGATTTATTTATTTTTCTTCCTGAGACGGGTGTTAAGGTTAATTGTATTTTCAATTTATATTATATTTCGGCCTCTAAGATCATTTGACTTTTAGGAAATAAATAAAATAACTTCCAGCAGGTGAGAGACTCAACACTCAGCGGGTCACCTATCCACGGTCCAGCAGTTCTTAGCCTTGCTTAACCTGAATTTTCTCTATTTTTTTTTCTGCCTTTTCTCAGAAACTATTAAATTTAAAAAAGTTATTTTTTTATACTCAACAAATTAAAAAATCAAATTATTTTAATAATTACCTTCGGCAACTACAAATCTATACAGTTTTTGAAAAAATGTCAAAGAATAAAAACTTTTTAAAATAGAGTAATTTATCACAATATGATAAAAAAATTGAAAATTTCGAAATTTCTGAAAAAACTTATTAGGTAAAGTACTACTTGCAAGTGACGTATTTACTCCAAAAGTTGATAGAAATCTACAATTTTAGTGTAAGGGGCATATACTCAAATTTCATCCATCTAGCTGCTTTGGTTTTTAAGCAATCGTGTTTACAGCACACATCCAGACGTAATTCCAAAAGAATATACGAGAAAGTCTCGGAGAAGTCATTCCCCATTTTTTTGTTATTAATTATTTATTAAAAATATAAATACTGTACAACGTTTCGACTGCTTATTCTTAGGACAATTTCCTTTTCTACGAGAGAAGTGGCTGTCCAGAGATTAGATTAATTTGTAGGAAGAGAGCATGTCAGCCAAACAAGATCGACTCTATTAAATGAAAATCCCAATACAAGAAAACGTTTCGGCTTTAATTAGAAAATGCCATCTTCAGTTCTTATGTATAACTTATAAAATTCCTATGTTAAATTAGATAGGCTTATACTGTATATACATTTGAGACTTGGCCAAATAAACAGTTGAGAGAAATATTTTTTCAAGGTACGAATATTTTTCCTTTTCAAGGTTTAAAATCAATAAAAAATCTAATTAGTTTTTACTATAAATGTTAGTGAAATAAAATAGTTTATTTCATATTTTATCTATATATTGTATTTCTAATTTTCCAAAGGTAGTCAAAAATAAATCGGGAATGGCTTCCCCAAAACTTTCTCGTATATTCTTTTGGAATTATATCTGTGTGTGTATGTGTGAACACGCTTGCTTAAAAAGTAAATTCGTCACCTGGAAATAGTACTTTACCTAAAAAGTTTAAAAGGAATTTCAATAATCAGGACTGCGCCATTATTATTATTAAAAAGTTTTATCAAAGATTTTGAAATTTTCAATTTTTTTTTATAGCTATTATGATAAAGTACTCTATTTTAAAAAATGTCAAGGAATAATTTGAAGAGTACTTTATCATAATATAAAAAAAAAATTGAAAATTTCAAAATTTTGGAAAAACTTTTTAGGTAAAGTTTTATTTCCAGGTGACGAATTTACTCCAAAAGTTGATAGAAAACTAATATTTTAGTATAAGCAGTATATACCAAATTTCATCGACCTGGCTCCTTTGGTTTTTAAGCAATCGTGTTCACACATACACACATAGATACACACTCTAAAACGTGGAGAAACATCAAAATCTCGAAGTTGAATTTTTTGACGATTACAATACTTCCTCTTTATATTCTATACGAGAAAGTAAAAAAAAAAGAACATCCTTAATTTTTAAATCAAAACTTTATTCAAATTTTAACATTTCGACTCCCAATTTCTTTTCTCTCAGAAAACTAATAAGGAACTCAAATAATGATCTAAATTAGAGAACGAATCGTTATAAAAGGTTATAAAATCTTGTATTTTATTAACTTCATAAGCCACCCAGATTATTATTAAAATATTTGTAATTTTCTCGGTTATAGTTCCGATTGAATGTGTCACTGCACCATGACTATGACCTCTGATATCCGACAAGCATATCAACATTTAATGGAGGTCAAAACAAGCTGAGCAATAGATGGCCTTGCTATGGGCTTCGCATTGCAATGCTGAGAATTTAGTTGTGCAGGTGTCTGACAAATTTGAATTCACCTTTTGCAATGGTGGGGGAGGTGGAGGTGGAGGGGGCTCCTATTGTTTTCAAGTCAAAGGAATAATTACATTGTGCAAATATCTACTAACATTTCATTGGGAATTAGAATACCATCTGCACTTAAATTAATTAGTATCGCGGTGATTTATTTTATTAAATTAGCAATGCTATTTAATTGTTTTTAGAAAAGGCGATTTTAATTGCGTATTTAAAACGGAATTATTATTTGTTAATAAAAAAAAAAATCACTAATATTTATCTTAATTTCATAAAAAATAATTGATATTTTTATCTACAAATATTGTTCAATATTATTATGAAAATATACTTTTTCATTTATTCAATTTGATATATTTGATTGCACATAAAAAAGACTGACAAGTCACAAGCAAGAAGCGAAAACAAGTTACCAGAGCTAATCTGGAATTTCTTCTACTCCCTCTACTCTCGGCTGATAGCCGTATTCGCAAAACTGATCACGAACCATGGGAATAATAATTTAGAGGAGGAGAAATCAAGGGGGTTCCCTCAAAGGGAAAAATTTAAATATGGACTATTATTTAAATATTCTTTAATATAAATGAGTCTGAAGGTAGCGAGGATTTTCAGAGGGTAAATCTTCTCTGTCCCCTCCTCTGTAGAGGGCCGTGATTATATTTTGTGACGTTCAACACGCGGATTGCTCGGGGTCACCAATCCCTAGCTTTTGCCTCGCTTGGCATCACTTAACGGAAATGATTGTGGTGACTGTTGTTCTACTCAAGGTAATAGATTTAAAAGTAAACATTTTTTCAGTGTTTAAGTAAATTTTGCTTTAAAACGTCTTTTATAAAAAAAAAAAAACAACTTAAATTGGAAAGTTTTTTTTCCCACACAAATGAACACAATTATCTGTCAAAATGTTTATGAATTTTTTTACTTTTTACTTTGTTACTCTATATTTATATAGAAATGTTAAGTTTAAAATAGAATCCAGGTTAAATTAACATTTGGTTGTCCTCAAAAAGCATCAAAGCATACAAAAAACGCATCACAAAGAGTTCATTAAGGGGCCCTGGCGAATTATATTCCAGGAGACAATTTCACTTTTAACAAAAAGATGCAAACTAAAGAATTTTTGATGAGTCTTTTGTGAAAAGCAATTATTTTGAAAGCATTTTTTATACGTTGACAAAAAAAGTTTATGCATCTAAACGATGTAATATGCATTAATCAGATTTGGTAATTAATAATTTCATTAATAGGAGTATTTTTTTTTTTTTCTAAAATTTGTATTTTATTCCAATTGGTTCCAAATGGATTTATTTATGTTAATAAAATTAAATGGGAGGACTATTTGCCAGATACAAATTCGGTATTCATGATTACAAGAGATTTTGTGTAATGGACTTTTCTATAAAAGTTAAATGATCTGACCGGATGTCCGGTTTGTTGCCAAATTGATTACTTTTTAGCCAATTCATTTGCAGACTCCTCCTTAGCCAAATGAAATTATTTTATCGTTTGAAAAAAAAAAAAAAAAAAGAATTCAACTTAATAATTCGAATAATAAAGCCCTTGGGCGGTTTTATAGTGTGAAAGAGGCAAAAAATTTATTTCTTTATCTCAAATGAAATAAAAAGGGCCTGGCAATGTTAAATATTGATAAATATAGTAAAAAAAGGTTGCTTCGGTTGAAGCCGGAAATAATAAAAAAAATTAGGTTTAAATAACTGTAGATACCGAAACAGGAGTTATGGATTTTTTTTTTAGGGCGCTATTGACTACATTGTCATTTGCGCCATGTTTCAATTTTTATACATTGTATACATTTGTAACTTTCAAAGGCACTAAACCCTAAATGTTGGCTACGACAAAAAAAAAAAAAATATTCATACATAATATAAGTTATATACAATAATATAAATATAAATAGAATCTTTCAGTTTTTTGTTTGTTTTTTTTTATTCTCTCTCTGGCCTTACTAGCCATAGGAAAATCTTTCAGTTAAAAACAATAAAAGCACAACAGGACATTAATAAAAATAAAAAAAATAAATAAATAAATAAAAAAAGGCCTTGGGGTAGGAGTTAGATAAGGGTCAATGAATAGATTTTCGACCTGAGCAAAACTTGATTAGTTATGCATCATATGCCGAAAAAGAACAAAAAACATGCCAATGAGTCTGACCAAGTTTAACAAAATGGTCTTATAAAATGTATTTTATATTGTTTCTTTTTTTATAGCGTCTTATAAATGTCAAAATATTGTTGAATTGTATAAATAAATCAATTTGACTCAAGTCAAAGCTAAAAAAAAAAAAAAAAATTAACAAAAACAAAGAAATTTGAATAATTAAAATTAATTAAATAATTCGTGTGGCTATATAAAAATATTAAAGTGGAATAATTACTAGTTGCCCCTTAGGGAACAATCAAGTGAAAGTTTCTTGAAGGGAGGGAACCCCCGACGAGAAATTAAAAGAACTAAATTGAATAATCAAATACACTCATTTAAAAGACAATTAATTATTTGTATGAAAAAAAAATATGGAAGTGTAAAAATCTTTTAAAAAATTTTAGTAACGTAATTTTTCTAACGGTGTTAATAAAGTAGACCTATTAATTGATTTAGATTAAATTCAAAGATATTTAACTCCCTAGATGATCTTAAAATGAGTTAAAGACCAAGTGCTGCTGCATCAATTAAATATAATTAAGTTAATTAAATGGGAATTAGAATAAGTGAGAATATTAGTCAATGACAAGAGAATGTAGAAGACGCAAGATTTTTATGCAAATTACCGGATGTTTTGCCTAATCGGGATAGAAAATGCTATTTACTCAGTAAAAAAAAAAAAAATGGATTTAGATTAACATGTAAATTCAATTACAAAGCATAACATGAAATATGTTTAATAATTTGCAAAAAAAAAAATTTGTATTTTACAAATAACTTTGGCCTTTATGCGAAAGGAATTATTATTATGTTTTGGGAAGAGTGCTTTTTTTAACCGATGTGTAATTTTAATTCTGGTTTTGTTGAGTAAAAAAGAAACTCATTTCGTTGGAAAAATACAGTATTTCTATGCAGATTTAGCTGCTACGTGCGTGCTATGAGTTAAAAAAATTTTTACGGATTCAGTGAAATGCGAAACCAATTAGGAATTGTCAATTGATGACCATGTAATGATGATTATAGTCCTATAAAACTTTGTGGTATGATGAAGAATTATTAATAGTATTCATATACTGTATAAGTGTGAAATGACTGTTATATATTAATCGTAAGGAAGGTAGTCAGGAGAATACAAAATTATTTGAATTATTTTGGTCGACGTTTTGGACGCCAATCGCGTCTTTCTTCGGGACCAAAGGTTGGTATGCAATACATGTGTATTGCGCGACAAAATCTGTGTATTGTTTATTGTATAGTATGGTATATGGTGAAATAATTTTAAATTTGAAAAGGTAAAATAAAATTATCTGTACCAGATTTTACGTTTTACTTTTTCGGTCATTAAAATTATTTCACAATACACAAAATACTATAACATCTACTTAAGACCAAAGCTAAGCTATCAGGTGGGGACTTGATTGTGGTGCTCACTGTATCAAGGGTCGCGACTTCGCATCTCGTCCCATGCGATAAAAATTTATTTAAATTGAATTGGCTTTAAATAAATACAGTCGGGGTTTAAATAGCCTTCGATAAATCTTGTGGAATTTTAAAAATAAAGAAGAGAGTTTGCCTTTGCTATCAATGAGGATTTCCTGAGTATAAGGAGATTAAAAGATTATGTAAAATATCGAAAAGATGTGTCAAATAAAGACGTATAAATAATAAAAAAATTTATTTAAAAAATTATCCCCCTTACTTTAACGAATAGATTCAATTATTTTAATCTACTCTAATCATTGTTATTCTTCTTTAAAAAAGTAAAAAATATGGGGATTGACTTCCCCGAGACTTTCTCGTATATTCTTTTGGAATTAGGTCTGGGTGTGTGTGTGTAAACACGATTGCTTAAAAACCAAAGCAGCTAGATCGATGAAATTTGGTATATGCTCCTTACACTAAAATTGTAGATTTCTATCAACTTTTGATAAAAAATCAAAGCAAAATCATACAGGTGTCATTAAAAAAAGGGTAAATATAAACAAATGAATTTGTGAAACAAATGAATTTGTTTATATATACCCTTTTTTTAATGACACCTGTATGATTTTGTTTTGATTTTTTATCAAAATTAACGAATATTTTCTATTTCTTCTTTGATTATTTCAAAAACTATTCAGTTTTCGAAAAAATGTCAAAGAATAAAAACTTTTTAAAATAGAGTATTTTATCATAATATAACAAAAAAATTGAAAATTTCAAAATTTTTGAAAAAACTTTTTAAGTAAAGTACTACTTCCAAGTGACTTATTTACTCCAAAAGTTGATAGAAATCTACAATTTTAGTGTAATGAGCATATACCTAATTTCATAGATCTAGCTGCTTTGGTTTTTAAGCAATCGTGTTCACACACACACACGACATAATGCCAAAAATGGTTTTTTGGACTCAGGGAGGTCTAAAACGTGGAGAAACATCAAAATCTCGAAGTCGAATTTTTTACGATTACATAACTCTATACGAGAAAGTAAAAAGGAAAAGGAAAATCTAATATAAAGAAAGGTTAAAAAGTCTTAATTGGGAGGATGATAATAAATAACAAGGGGAGTGCACGGCCTTCCCCTCACCGACTTGAACAAAAATATTTTATGTGTAGTACTTAATGAAAAGGAAATTCTGTTAAAGAGAGAATGCGCCTCAAGCGTTCGCCTAAAAAAAAAAAAAAAAAAAATATTAAAGATTTGACAAAAAAAAAAAAATAAATAAATAAATTACACAAAAAAAAAAAATAGTTTCCCAGGACGAGATTCGAACTCGAGATCTCGCGTTTTAAAATTATAAACGCTACCAATCTAGTCACTGGGGCTTTAGGAATTGTTATTGTTAGCAAAGGCTTAAGACTTACTGGCAAAAACATTTTTTTTAGACGATCGGTTGAGAAGCGCATTCTCTCGCTTTAACAGAATTTGTTTTTCAATAAGTACTACACATAAAAGAAATTTCGTTAAAAACGTTGAGGGGAAGGCCGTGCACACCCCTTGTGAGAGATAATAATGGACAATGCTTGTCTATTCATTTAATATTAAACAGTAAACAATGAGAAAATCGAGAGCATTTGCTGCCCAAATTCAATCACTATTATTGTGTATTATTATGTTCATAACATTAATTTAAAATTCAGGCTCTTTTCAAAGTCTGAGTTGTTGTAAATGAATTATTATAAATTTAACAATGAGATTTGTGCTTAATATCTTCTAAATGTGACAGCATCTCTGAAGACGAAGTGCCTCGTTTGAGGAATTATTAAATCAAAACTCTATTTAAAGGCGGATTAGTATAAGACAGTCTCGAAACCAGGGAAGATATATCCCTCCCTCTTCCATCGAAAAAAAAAATATCAAAAGTTACAAGAGAATGAGTTTATTTTAATAAGGATTCGGTGTAATAACATCACACAATTTTTCTATTATTTAGACTTTTACGTATTTTTATGTAAATACTGTGTATAAAAATATCAAGAAACTTGGGGAATAAGGTGTCGGACAATTAAAGAAAAAGTCTAATAAATAATTTTTTATTCCAAGGAAGTAAACACTTCATTTGAAATGGAAACCAAACGATGTATTTACATTGTACCAACATATCAAAAATAAAAACCCTAAAATTTTATAAAATTTGGTCAAATCCTAATTGTATTGTTTCGAATGAATACCAAAGTATGTATTTGCATGTTTAGGGTAAGAGAAAGTAAAAATGCGCCTCGTTTTTCTGAGTCATATAAAAGCGAAGATATATTAAACAAATAAAATTCTGTGAAAGAATAAAAAAAAATCAATTGAAATATTAAAATGTCAAATTATGTGGAGACTGGAATTTTTTTCGTCTTTTTAATAATCAAAAAGAATCCTGACAGATACGAAGTTTTCTAATCTTATAAAATTTTGATGAATCCTCCAGCCTCTTTTTTTCGTCTATGGTTGTCTCGGGATACCAAACTTAAAAAAAAATATTTAAAAGATACTTTATCCATTTTTTTTTCGTGGCAGTATGAATTTTTATGAGTTTGTCAAGGTGGGAATGTAAATTTTTTTTGCTTTTATTTATATTGTGGATTATATTAATATTTAACTTGAAAATGTTTTCTTTAAGAGTTTAAATAATAATAAAACTTACTACTTTTGAGGCGAACTGTGCAACGAAGTAAAAAAGGAACTCACCTGAAACAAAAAAAAAAAAAAAAATTAAAATAAATTTAAAGTTTTTTCACTTTTATAAATATAAAATAACTATCTATTCTAGTTTATTCTTCAGTAGTAACCACAGAGAAGTTTATTCTTTAAGAGAAGTACATATAAGGCTGCGGCTTGGATTCCCTCGAGTCTATCCGTGTGTTTGTCTGAGTATGGTCTTGTCAGGTCTCACATTGACCTTGGCAGGTCTCGATGTCTCTCTGAGTGTAATGAAATCAATTCAAACTACTTCCAGTTTAAGAATACAAATTGCAAGTTGTATGGAAAAAGTATTAAAAAAACAAATTCTAAAAAATTCCTTCAATTGAAAAAAATTCAATTATATATTTATTATATTCATGATTTTTATATCATTCAATTTCGCTCTGTTTAATCCGGAGATTGAAAATAAATGAGACTGCATGTGAAAAAAGTTTTCCGAATCATAATAAAGATCAGTATATTATACTTTTTGAAAGTAAACATTTTATAATAGCCTATATTATTTGTATAATACAGTATATTAAAAGTTGCTTGAATAATAAAAATTGTATAAAAGAAAAATCTTCTATTAAAAATTATTAAGTAGGCAGCTGAATAAAACAAAATTTATTTCAATCTAGTCGCCGAAGTTTTGGGCGGTCCTGAGGAAATGTGATGAGCGTCCGAAACGTCGACGAGCAGATTGAAATAAATTTCCTTTTATTTCGCCACCGGATGCCCACCCTACTTAATTATAATATTCACCTTGGTACAGTCGGAGTTACAAATGCCTGATGTGCTCGAGAGTGGAGCCTTGAGCTTAGACAAACAAATCAATATTTTAATTTTTTTTTTTAATGCAACTGAAGGGGAAAAGTTACTTTTCAACGACACATACGACGGCTAAGCATTTTGGTTGCCTAAGCTCAGGGCTCCACTCTCGAGCATATCAGGCACTTGTAGCGCCGGTTGTACCAAATATATAAAAAATTAAGATAATTCAACGTCAAAATGCCTATTATTTCTTTTAATAATAGATCAATAAAATGATGCTCTTGTAGGGAGGGTATGGTGCCCCCTGAGTTATTTATATAAAATAAATCAATATGATCGCTCTTGAAATAAAATCAAAGCTTACAGTTAAATTTAATTATTTTTTTACACTGTTCAAGCTGTTAAATTAATTTGTAAAAGGAAAGAAAGACTTTGCGATTCCAATCTCTCTATTTATCTCTTATTTTATTTTTACTTTGTCTTTGTTTTTTCTTCAAGCCCGGCACGTTCTGTGGCCGGAGCCTTCCTTCCGCCTCCGAACATCGGCAAAAAAATCCTTCCCAAACAAAGAACTATTATTACCACAAATAGAAGAAAGTTTGTCTTAAAAAAAAAAAAAAAAAAAAAACAGCCTTGGCTTAATTCGGAATAATTAAAACTGAAGCAGACAAAGAGAGAGAAGGAATTTATCACCAGGTCTGATATTGATAAATTTATTAATATTGTTTGTTTTGTCATTCAAACTGAATTATTATGCAAATCAAAATTGAGAATATTTGCCAAATATATTTTTTTTTATAGAAATCTGAGTGAGAAAATTATCGTTTTTAATTACATATTATTCTCTTGTTATTTAATGAACAAAAAATTTGTCAATCTTAATTTGGAATGACGTAGAAAAGGTGTATCAAGGGGCAGGAATATCCAGCAAAGTCAAAAAAAATTTCAAAACCATGATCATCAATTTCATAAAAAAAAAATCTGGCTGACATGACGAGAATTCGGAGGAAATAAATTTAGTATTATAAAAAAATTAAAAAATAAACTAAGTGATTATGTAATAATTTATAGAGTGTATTGTAGAAAACGAAAAAGGATTATGTAAGAATAAATATATTTTATTTTAAATAATTGTTTTGTTTTTTTTATTTTGCCCTTTCGGCTACTGAGGCCATTTAGGGTTTTGGAAGAATTGTATTTTATTGTGAATTAAATGTCGATGGCGACTGGGGGACGTTCAACGCGCTGATTCCGCGGAGCCACCCATCCGAGGATTCGCCGCGCTTTGTAAACATATTGTTGAAGAAAAGTCTTTTTTTTTGACATCTGAAACCATTTAGACTAAGTTCTTATTTATTCAAATTAATTTGTAACGAATGTAATTTGAATAAATTTCTGTTGCTTAGGAAAGTAACCTCTATAAGCCCTAGAATAAGGAGCGAGACCTTTCTTGATCTCTGCGCTAAGGTCCAGGACCACGAAAAGATTCTAAGATAAAAAATTTCTCTCCTGTAAAAATTGTGGCCATGCTACTCGCAGAAGCGTACAATAGTAGAGACCGAAATGCTATTTGAATTTTTTGTCATACTTATTAAATAATAAAATTTTGACTTGAATTCATTTTATTAAAAAAAAAAAAAAAAAAAAAAATTAATTATGTAAGGGGGGCTCGGATTAAATAATTAGCCTGAGGTCCCAATAACGTTAACGAGGCCAATCTCGTATATTTAATAAATCTTAAAACTATCTTAAATTTTAAATAATTTCGATCATAAATTTTTTTTAATGAAATTTTTATTCATATGTTTTTCTAGAGATTTAGAAAAATGTGAAGAAATAAAAATGACATACCGATATGTATTATTTATAAAAGTATAATATAAATTTATCTTTGATAAAATGGCTGTTAAGCAATTGATTAATGAACAGAACAAGAAGAGAATTGATCGCTTATTGTCAAGTCGGATCAAAGAGTTATTATTCTTCAGTGTATTAATAAAAATGATGCTTTGATAAAGTGCGAACTTCAAGTTTAACAAATTATCAACGTATAAAAATGTAAATTTAGTTAATTAAATGGTTGGCTGAGCATCCGTCTTATAATCCTCTATAAATATAAAATTATTCCAAAGAAGCTTTTTTTAAGGGATGTTGAAAAGTTAACCGGTTAAAAAAAGAAAAATTAATTATTGAGATCAAAAAGTGAAATAAATAGGAGTCAAGAGTGGCATAAGATATCACCGAGGAAACAATTGACACAGGAGTTAATTTAACTTGAAAAATTACAAAAAACTTTTAGCTACTCATTGTAAGATACAAAATTGTTCTATTCACGATTAGAAACAATTTTAAATATTGTTAATAACAGGCCTATAAGTTTAAATATAGTATTATAAAAAAATAATAATAAACATTCTAGCCAAATGGAGGCAAGGATGTGATTAGGGTTTGGACACCGGTGGAAACCGAAACCGGTAAACCGGTTTTTTGGCTAATTTTCAAAAACCGAGAAACCGGGTTTTTTGCGAAAAACCGAATTAGGTTTTTCTTTTTAAATTTTTTCTTCAGTAATACTTGTATTCAAATAATAAATTAGCCCCTTACCCATGGCTCAGAGAGAAGACATTAGTTTCTAGTGGCTTGGGGTTTCGGGTTCGCTTCCCGTTTCAAGCGAGAAAAATTTATTTTATTTGAATTGGCTATCAATCATTTGAATTAAATACGGATGGGGTCTAAATGGCCTTAGATTCGAATTTTCCAATTCTTAAATAATCTATATATAATAATAGCGGAGCGTCTGTCTATCCTTCATCTTGGATCTGGATGGAAATCATTTTTGTTCTATGGATCTAGGATATGAGAATTATTTTTGAAATTAGCAATCCTGGATTTTTACGGTCCTTTTCAAATGATTGCAAATACTTTAAAATTTTTTATTTTTTAATAAAAGTATATCCTTGGATTCATTAAAACGCCTAAAAATCAATCGAATTTTCGGATCGTGGATCTGGATTTGAAGATTGGAACTACGATCCGTTTTCTAAATCGGATGGGATTAGCGGATCGGATGACCCGGTACAGCTGTTGGATCGGAACATCCGAACTGACTAGATCTGCGGATCGGATCGTTAATTCATTTTAAAGGATTTTGCCCATCCCTGAGTCGAGGCATCTAATCAACAGATGGATAAATAAAGATTTTTCAACTATCAAAGTAAAAAAATCTGGAGTGACTGGTCGCACCAGATTTTTTTGTGTCGAGATATATTTAGTTTCCGACAGAACGATACATTTGCATTCAAGATGTACAATTTATAAACAGAAAAATATTTATATTTTGTTATCAAGGCAACCATTTCTCCCATATTTCCTATAAAGTACAAGAGTAAAGTGGTCTTCAGAGGATTTCAATAACAAAATGAGAATATACATTTGAAAGAGCATCTAAAAAAATAATTGATTTTTGAGATTTAATCAAACTCGTTGGAGCGGATTTTGAGAAAAACAAAACAAAAACTGAAAAAATACATCAGTAAAGTACTAGTACTCTTTGACTGATTTTGATTAAAAGCTTCGTGTTATGTCCCGTGGCGGTACCTAACTTAAATATAAAATTTCAACCTCCTAGCTCAATTCATGCTTTAAATTGAACACAGACAGACACAGATAGACCCTGTCGCGAAATCCACTTTTTTGGATTCAGGGGCCTTTTAATTCTAATATTAATAACGTATATATCCATCAAAATCTCGACATCGAATTTTTGACATGAACTATAATTTCTTACTCTATATATTAATATATATATTTTTATATATATATATATATATATATAAGAGAGAGAGAGAGAGAGAGAGGTAAAAGAAAGGAAAAATCAAGTAAAAATATCAATTAAAAAAAAAAAAAATTCTTCCTATGCACATAAAATAAATAAATAAATGCCTTTACTATGTTGTGACACGGTGTTGAGAGGTTGATGAAATGTATTGCCATCGCATTTACTCCTACACAACCACTTTCATAAACACAGAAATAAAACTATAGAAAGAGCGCAGGTATTGCGTCCATTTCATTAGTTGGCTTAAAAGCAACTAACCTGCCCTTGCGTGTCTGAGTTCTCTCTAGCTCTCTTGGGCTATATTAAATAAGTTCTCTTTTTTTATAAGCATAAAATAAATTGTCCTTTTTAATTATCTTTTTTATTTTATAGAGATTAATTTAGAAGTACATCCTACACTTTTTTTACAAGAATTTTTTGTTCTAGCACGAATCTCAAATTTTTTACTTTCTCTTACCTCTATATATGATAATATATGGGTCGTTTTGATAACTTACCTACCCCAACATTAAAATAGCCTCCATAGCGAGGCTATTTTAATGTTGGGGTAGGTAAGTTATCAAAACGACCCATAGAGAAAGAAAAAGCGAGCAAGGGGGTCTAGGAGGCGCAGCCTCAGGCGGGCATTTCGCCTAGTATTTTATATATTACATACAGTATATAGGTAAGAGAAAGTAAAAAATAAATTTGTACTTTCCCTTATTTGTTAATGTATCGAAAGTAATATGCTCAACTATTTAATATATAGTTAAGCAATATTTTATTCAAAAAAATAAAATGGATCTTTTTAATATCCCTTCTATTTAGATTAAGAACAAACTTTCTTAATTGAATATTAAATACCTAAGAAAGTGTTCGTTTATATTTACCTGGTATATTCAGAATCGACATTATTTAAATTCCTCTACAGTATATCTATTTATTTTCAAGTGTCATTGATCAAAAGTCATCTCAACTCGAATATTAAATAATTAATAACTTAAGAATGACTCATTTCTCTCCCGGGTTCAATAACAGCGAATTTCTCTCTTAATTATATAATAATAGACTAAATTGTTCAAATAATCTAAGGGAACATCAATTCGTGGAATAAATTAATGGAATATACGAACTCTACTTTAAATTAAAATAGGAAATTTCCCTAAAAATTTGTTATACCAATTAGCTACTAAATGAATATTAATGTGAGGTAGATAACTGAATATAACTTTTAGTAAGGTTGAAAAAATAATAGTAAGTTTGAGAAAATGCAACTAAGAATGTTTCATTGGCATTGAAATATATTTAGCTGCACTTGCTCTTTTCTTTAACCTTACTACTAAATCAGTGGTTCCCAACTGGTGGACCGTGGACCATTGGTGGTCCGCGAGGCGGGTGTCATTATTAAAAAAAAATAATTCCGGGGTGCTTTCTGTCAATTTCTTTCTATGAGACTTGCATATTTTTCCCTTATCCTATGATCATTTTATTGAGTAGTATGGTATATCTAAACGAGCAAAATGACCTGTAAATTTTGAATCCATAAACGTTGCGATAGCTCATTTGGTTTCGCGGATATTGAAGAAAACCTTTTGAGGTAGAGCGCACTTGTTTTTTATCGAAAAAATCAACCCTACGGAAATGGAATCTATGAGCAACCATAGAGTCGTGTGATGATAATATTTTTCAAAAAAGGCGCCCCGAAATCCCGAAAAAATACTTTAAGAATTTTTTCAAGTGGTCCGCAGGTAAAATTGAAATCTAAAAGTGGTCCGTGTCTTAAATTGAGTTGGGAACCTCTGTACTAAATTAAGATTTTTTTTTTTTTTTCAAAACTTATCCTGACCCATTGATGCGGTTTTTTGAACTATTAATAGAATATATATTATTAATAGACTATATATATACATTTATTTATCTTCTCTTTTTATTTAAAGGGTACATGGAGCCCACCCCCAATTTATCAGTTAAATATATAAAAAAAACATTAACAAATTTTATAGATAGGGAAAGTTACGTAGATGTTAAAGCTCCCTCCATTAAAATTATGAATTACTGCGATTCTGGGTCTTATCAATTTCTAGAGTCATAAATTGCATAGCATATAGCTCATCTTTGAACTTAGTTTAACTTTAGTTTAATGCTATTTTACTAAGATCAGGGGAGAGATTTATTTATAGTTACAATCAGTCAGAAATAATTTGTTTTATTGGTTTAAGATATCAGATATCTTATTAAATTCATTATCAAACGATTATTTTCATCAGAAGAATTTTTTTTTGCCAAAATGTTGACCATCTCAACACCTCAAACTTGATAGAGTTTCTGAGATTTACCAAATAATTATGTTATAAATATAAATTATTATAAATATAAAGGTTTTAAACGGTTAATCGAATATAATAAGATTGTCTTATCTTGTAAGGAAGAACAAGATAAAAGTTTATTTTAAAATTATATTTTATTTTTGATATAGGTCATTTTCAAGAAGTTATTCTAAAGGAAAAAGGTCTTCTTGGTCGAGTTAATGTTTGCATTCGTTTTTTTTTTCTATACGCAAATATTAGTGATAAAATGTGATGACACAAAAGGCGGGACTAACATTTCCTTAAAGGCAGCACTGAATAGGAAAAGCAAAGCAAAGCAGACGAGCCCTGTACTTTTAACAGAGGATCGATCGATAAGGGAGCCGGTCAAGTGATAAGAAAGCGGAGCTGGCATAGGGAGATACACCACTTGGCAATCAATTAGTAATCGAGAAGAAATTCAGGAAAAAAAAATGCCAAATCAAATGAAAGAGAATTTTTTATATAGCGGAAGGTGAACAAACTTTATCTATTCATTCAAATAATCCAAAATAGAATTGGATTGATTGCTTAATCAAATTTCAATATCTTTTAAATGAATGCCAAATCTCATTTTGGATTTGCTTATGAAAACAAATTATCAATAAACCTATTGAAATTCATTTAAAAAAAAAAATATTGTTTTAACGTTATCAAAAGTAATAAAAATAATCGCTTATACCTTTGTAATCCAAGAACATTGACTTAAAAAAAAAATAAATTTCTTTTATAACTTGAATACCTAATTTGTGATCGGGTGGAATTGAAGGTTAGCCAATAAATCACCTACAATAAAAAATATTTATGTAACAAAACCGAAGGATATTGGCTTACGAGATGTAATGTGGCTTCTAAAATTAAAAAATATACCAAAGCTTTCCAGCAAAAATTGCTAATTGAAATATTCTTAATAGAAAACTGCCAAGAAAAAAAAATTATTTTTTAAATAAATTTGGCTTTGTAACCGGCAAATTAATTATTTTAATTTAATTTTATTTCCAATTCTAATTTCCCAATATTATTTTTTATTTTTTTATTTAAGGTTGTTCGGACATTAAAGCACTTTCCTTGATTAAAAGCTAATTTTTTAATATGTTATTAATCACTATCAAATACGTATAAAATAAAATTTTGAAGCAGATCTGACACAGGGTTATCGTGTAATTAATTTTTAAAAAATTGAAATTTAACATGTAGCCTATGGGGAATAACACGAAACGCACACATATCGAATTATATAGGCATCTGTGCAAATGATACAAAAACAAAAAAACTTACATTTTATTAATTCACTTCCGAGGAATATTTAAAAATAAAATCAAAAGTTTCTGCCGACCGCTTTTAAAGATATTTTAACAAGAAAGTCAAAAAATTCTCCAAAATGACAGTCGCCAATATTTAAAAATAAGGAAGCATCGAGAGTCAGACCAGCCTGGCAACGTCGCATAAAATACTTGATGTTAGTTACATATTTTTTTCAATTTTAAGATACTTTTTCTAGCAAATCGTCCATTGTGTTTAAACTGATTTGCATTAAACATTGTAATATATTAAATAAAATAAAATTGAAGGCGTTTAAGATTTAAAATAGATAGTTGATGAATGCAATGTTGCCAGTTCTATATTACGTGAAAAACTGCTCAAATCAAAAGTCATTCATTTATTATTTTTGGTAATTAAATTATTAACTTAATCCAATTATAAACTATGATAGGTCACGACTAAATTATAATAAGGAATTTTGGCATTCAAATTTTTAATTTTATTTAAAAAAAAATTTAGATTCTATTATGACTTACGATGTACTATCCGAACAACCTTAATCTAATTTATTTATTTTCTCAAGTAGAAAATTCGTTTATTTTCTCTAAAATTTTTCTAACGTATTTTTAACGACTTTTGTATAAAATTTCCGTCGCCTCATGCGAACGACACGAGCACAATTCAATTGCTTTGTGACTCTCGCCTTGTAAAGTCGCATTGGTTATTCACAATATTTTTGCGCCCTGCAAAATTAATTCGACAGCCCTTGTCAATATTATTATATTTTTTATTACATAACCCTTATGTATTAATACTTTTTCTGGTTAATTAATGACCCAGTTTTTTTTATCTAAATTAAAATATTTTTTACGTTTCTTCAACTTGTTACCTGTTATACATTTTTATCGTTATTCATATTATTACTGTATCATTTTAAAGAAGAATTAAACCAATTACGTGTTAATTAATAATTGTTAAATCAAAAATTTCGTGTTTTCATTTGGTGTGTGTGCGTGTGAACCCTTCCCCCACCATCAACCATCTTCAACGACAATTTGGCAACGGGAAACGAAAATTCATCATAAATAGCATCCAATCCTGGAGCTAACTGCATAATATTTATTATAAACGACACCCGATCAAGGGCCAACTTCATCCACCCGATCAAGGGCCAACTTCATCACATCTATTATAAATGGCGCCCAACGTGGGGCCAACTTTATAAAATCTATTATAGCTTTCATTAACACTTTCTTCATTCCGAATTCAGATACGCCCTGATATATCTATACTAGGGTTTGGACTCCGGTGGAAACCGAAACCGGTATACCGGTTTTTTGGCTAATTTTCAAAAACCGAGAAACCGAATTTTTCCCGAAAAACCGAATTCGGTTTTTTTTTTAATTTTTACTTTCTCGTATAGAGAAAGTTATGTAATCGTAAAAAAATTCGACTTCGAGATTTTGATGTTTCTCCACGTTTTAGACCTCTCCCTGAGTCCAAAAAAACCATTTTTGGCATTATGTCTGTGTGTGTGTGTGTGTGTGTGTGTGTGTGTGAACACGATTGCTTAAAAACCAAAGCAGCTAGATCGATGAAATTTGGTATATGCTCCTTACACTAAAATTGTAGATTTCTATTAACTTTTGGAGTAAATACGTCACTTGAAAGTAGTACTTTACTTAAAAAGTTTTTTCAAAAATTTTGAAATTTTCAATTTTTTTGTTATATTATGATAAAATACTCTATTTTAAAAAGTTTTTATTCTTTGACATTTTTTCGAAAACTGAATAGTTTTTGAAATAATCAAAGAAGAAATAGAAAATATTCGTTAATTTTGATAAAAAATCAAAACAAAATCATGCAGGTGTCATTAAAAAAAGGGTAAATATAAACAAATGAATTTGTGAAACAAATTAAAAGAGAATACTCTCAATATTAATTTATATAAAATACACCAAAATCACACCCCACTTTCGGCGGCCCTGCCAAGGGCTCCGTCAAATTGAATTTTTAAAGTCGATTAGACTAAATAAAAATGCAACTGATCACTGAAATTACTATTGGGAGAAATTCACAGCAATTTAATGGAAAAAGAACAGTGATTGAGACTTAAAGTATTGTTTATATACATAAATACAATATATCGTGGCACCAGTAGAAAACATGCGTGTCGGAGAGAGTTTATATCTGAATTTTTTCACTTTTCACTAGCACCAAATCTTATCCATATGAACCTTAATTCCAATTCAATTCGTTCTATTCGTATGATCATGTTTCTTCTATTTAAATTTTAAAATTGTTATCTCAGAGCCTTTTTAAATTCAAAGCTTTAGTGTAAAAAAAAACAAAAAAAAAAAACGCTTTTAGTAAATCCTCGTCAATTAAACTCGGGGCTTTAAAGTTTTTTGAACGAGACTTTTAAAAGACCAGCTAAAAACTTTCTTTTTTTAATGTTCCAGACCTCCAAGGGACATAAACAAATACTTCTTTTTCAAATTATCGGAATTTTTCTGACATTTTAGAGAATTTTCAGTTAAGAAATAAAAATAATATAACAAGTAATTCAGCGAATTCATTGGTGATGAAGTATGTTGAGTGTGTTTTGTTTAACCCACCAAATAAATCATGATATAACATCTATTTTTGAAATAGAAAATGATTGAGAGTGGAGAAAGTAGAATTAGTGAACTCAAGTAAGACGAACCTGGGATGGGTGACCCCAAAGAAAGCGTCAGTGAATGCCAAGAATGCCAATTGTATGCAAATTATGTTGTTGTTACTTCATATATAAAATAAGGAAATTAATTGTAGCCTGATTGAGATAAACTTAAAACAAGAACGAGAAAAAAAAATTAATTTTTAATACTTAAAATAAAATAAATTTTAGAAACGGTTCATTTGATTGATTTTAGCAGATTTTTATTTTGTAGGCGACCTTGGCCGTGAATCAGAATTTGGTCACGCCCTTGTCCTTTAGAGCACAGGTCACGTTCTTGTTACTTGATCTAAGGGTCAGTAGTTCAACCCCCCCCCCCCCCAAGAAGTTTTAATTTTTTTTAAATCAATTCTGTTCAATAAAATTTAATCAAAGATGTAGATTAAATTTAAAAAAATCTACAAAAAAATTATTTGCGGATATTCAAATGAAAATATTGATATATGGGAATTTTAAAACAAAATGCAAATCATTTATGAAATGGAAATAAATAGCATGTTGTTATTAAAACAAGCCTGGAGGGTCTTTAGGGATTTGTTGGAATCTCTTGCAGAGACTGCAAAAGTATTTTACTATGTAAACATATTCGAATAATAGTATGTTATTCTTTTTGTAAAAAGTTGATTATCTCTATAATCAATCCGTCAATGGATCGATGAACAAAATAAAAAGTTAATCTTGATTGAAGTAATGGTGAGAAAATCTCGCACTGATTTGAAGTCACAATGAAGTAGGCCCTTCTGGTCAAATGCCCAAATAAATCCAGCCTCGATCACGTAAGCACATAAATACATCGAGAGGTCGATATAAATAATACATGATGCGTCGTTTGGATTATTTACCCGACTTGTTTTTTTTTTTTTTTAGGTCACTGTGTCCACAATCCGATCACTAGCAGATGTAAGATATGGCGTGATAATAACAACATCCCTTCGGATTACAATTGGTCCCTTAGAGACCCATATTTGGTCTTTGCCGGAACGTTTTGATAAACTAAACATGACTGAAAATAATAAGACATTTCCTAAGGGAAAAAGAAAATGTCCGTGGTTAAAATCACGAAACATGTTAGACGTTGTTGAGAGGGAGAAAATAAAATTAATAAAAAATAATTAAAAATTATTTTCCGTTATATACATAACACAATTTAATTAAAGAACATATTTTAAATGTTTGCGTTGATAATGTGATATTTAGTTTAAAAGAAAATAATAAAAATCTTATCCTTATAAAAAAGGATATTTGTCCTTTTAGACTCAAATATTCTATACAATAATATAGATGTAAATATTAAAGTTTTTTTATTTTGATTTTAAAAAAGAGAAAATAATAAAATGGTATTGTGTGTCAAAAGAAAGAATTCATTAGGCGATAAAAAAAATAACTTATGCATTCGTTGATCTTCATATTTCAGATTTAGAACAAAAAACTTTTATGGGATTTAAACTAAGTTTGGATAAGTATTGGGTGTTTGGGACATAGAGAAAAATAATTTATAAAAGATCTTGCTAAGATTTTTGAGATCAAGTAATACTCTTAAGTAATATAAAACTAAGTTATGAATAAGAGAATAAAATCAGAGGCGTCATTCAGAGGGGGGGGAGAATTTGCCCCTCCCTCCAAAGTTTCTGATCCTTTTACAATTTTATAAATAAAATATTTCAAAATATATCTAGGGGTATATAAAATGTAAAATATTAAAAAATTAATTTAATTAAATATCTTTTTGGCAAAATTTGAGATATCTATTTGTAAGTAAATTTTAAGTAAAAAAAAGTTTGCCCCCTCCTCAAGAAAAAGTTGAAATGACGCCACTGAATAAAATGCAATCAGTGAAAAAACAAATGTCGCAGAGAGGTCATCTATCTACTAATGCCTTCTATTTATATATATTAACATATACAGTATATAGAGGTAAGAGAAAGTAAAAATTGAATGTCAAACAAATATTCCATAAAAATAGAAATTATTAAATTCAAGTATAGAAACTATAGATTTTGTTTGATGGCGTTAATTCTCATCTCACGTATTAAATTAATTTATCCCTGACAGCTACTCGAATAGTAAATTTTAAAAAAATTAGCCACATCTAACATCAATATATTTGTATAACTTTAATCTTCGACCCTTGGGATTTTTATATTAAAAAAAAGCGTATTTTGTTCTGTGGCCTTGATTGTGAGTCAATTGAACTCTCTAAATGACGCCACTGATGCCAAAGGACTAAAAAAAAGTAATCCAGATGATATTTAATTAAAATATTACTTTCTATAAAGACATCAAATAGCGATTAGAAGACGAATTTATTTCTGTTGCAATCAGCAAAGTGAAAATTTATTACAACATTTAATTCTCACTTTTGAAATGAGCTGTCCTGTCCCCTCCCCATTTGCTACTCCATTCTTTCAGCACATTAAATATTTTTTGTGTGACTTCGAACTATCATTACAATCATTATAGTTTATGCCGCTCAGGCACTCGAAATGTAATTAAAATGACATTATAATAACGTTAGTCATATTTGAGCCAGCTACTTCCTGTTTTCCTGTTTATATTAACATATCAATATATATCTATCTATTGGAGTGGATTTTTTTGCGACGTGAAAATTTAAATTCAAAATAAACATGTGTAACAACGTCTACACATTGGCCGCCATTGGGCTGACTGGCTCCTCCTGTTGACTGGCCGGTCTCCGTGTTAACCTCTCTGACTTTACTCTGACTCCCAATTGGAGTACTCGCACGTTTTTTCAATTCATTCCATTCTCACTTATATTCACCTCAAGATAACACTTGCATTTCAACCTTCAATTTGTTTTCTTCAACTCTTTTTATAATTTCATTTTAAATTCACTTTATTCAAGTTTACAACCTTTTTATATTTAATTGTGTGTGTTAATTAATAAATTTCATTAAAGTTACAAAACCGAATTTTATTTGATGAGAGAAGAACCTCAACCCCTTACAATTGGCGCCCAACATAGGACTCATCTTTCAAGCATTTGAATAAAATTCAACGTTGTGCATTTAGTGAAAACATTACAGTTAGTATAAAACAATTTTTCAAGTGTGAAAGTGCCAAACAGTGAACAGACCATCAAGCACGTGCTAGCTTGCCTGCCCACTCTTTCCATTTTTTAAACTGAATTCAAAGTGCTAAGTGAACTTAAATCGTGTTGTTTTGCAAATATATTGTAAATTAATATATACAAACAATGCCGCCAAAAAATAAGCAACCTCAAAACCAAGATTCAACAAATGAAGATGAAACACGTGAAGTAAGTCAATTAAATGCTATAACATTTACAAATGAACAATTTTCGCAATTTCTCGAACAAATAACAGCAAAAATAAATTCTTCATCAAATTCAGTGACTTTTTCCGGTAACTTTTCGAAATGTAGTGCTCGTTTCGATGGAAGCGAAAAATCCGATGTCGATGCATTCATTGACGCTGTAAACACGTTCAAAGATTGTGCAAACGTTTCGGACGAAAACGCCCTTCGTGGTTTTTCCATGCTTTTCGAAGGTACAGCAGCCACGTGGTGGAAAGGAATTAAAGACTCTGTTGAAACGTGGGATGATGCTATAAAATCATTATCCGAAGCATTTTCACGAAGACTGCCTCCTCATTTAATTTTTAGAAAAATATTTTCACGAGAACAAAGTGATAATGAACCAACTGAACTTTTTGTTTGTTACATTCGTTCTTTATTAGCCCAACTACCTTATAAATTGCCTGAAAAGGCACAAGTGGACATTGTGTTTGGACTATTACATTTAAAAATTCGTAAAAGACTCAAAATTAAATTTGAATCGTTTCAAGATTTGTTAGAATCCGCTAAAGCAGTTGAATTTGCTAAACTTGATTTAAAACCGCCAAAACTTAATTTAAATCAACCCGTAGCCAAATCTGAAATTCGAAATTTAGAACCAGTCAAGAAACTTCGCCCCCGGTGTGGTTTTTGTAAAAACTTTGGCCACCTCGAAGAAATCTGCCGCAAGAAGTCCATTCAAGAAACCTCGGTGAAACAGCAACCATCTGATTCAAGAAAAGAATCCACAAATTCAAAGTCTCAACCAGGTAGCTCATCAATTAGCTGTTTTGGATGCGGATCAATCGGGTATGTACGGAGCAACTGTCCTAACTGTTCTAAAGCCACAACTCCGAACATTTCCTCCCTTGACTTTTCCTCTGCCTTTTTCCTAAATGATGAAAATTCTATTTGTAGACCTATGATATCTGTTAAAATATTAAACCTGAATGGTGCCGCCTGTTTAGATACTGGATCTAAAAGAAGCATTGCGGGGTCACAGCTCTATGAATTATTAATGAAAAAGGAAATCTCTTATACAGAAGAAGAAACCTCCATTAAATTAGCAGATGGCATGAGCAGGAAGGTTCTCACTAGAATCTTTCCAGTAGAATTAATTATTGATAATCGTGTAATTAAAATTAATCTTGTAGCCATACCTCAATTTTCAGAAAGCAAAACTCTTCTAGGAATTGACTTTATTAAAGAAGCAAAAATAATAATCGATGCAGCAAATCAGGAATGGTTTTTCAGCGATACTCCGGATAAGAAAAATAAATATTTAGCTGAAATACTAAATACTACTACGCCACTTGCAGCAGCCGCAGCTGCAGCGCCAACATCCGAGCCCACTCAATTAAACTTAAAGAAACTTCTCGAAGAAAATAAAGATGTATTCTCTGCTATCAAGGAGCCTACAACACTTGCTGAGCATACTATCAAACTCAACGACGACACCCCCGTCGCAGTTCCGCCATATAAACTCTCCCCAGCTGATCCGACGCAACCCTTTATTCTACGAACGGATGCCAGCTCTTATGCTTCCGGGGCAGTTCTAATGCAGGGGGAGCTTGAGGAACAACATCCAGTCGAAAATTCCCCTTTCGTACCTCAAATAACCCCGTATCTCAGAAATTTCGCCCAAGCTTTAAAAGATGCCAAGGAAGAGCACGAACGGCAACAGGATAAAAGCAAGGTATATGTCGATGAAGCAAGAAGAGAAGGTCCCAATTACCGACCCGGAGACAAGGTCCTCGTAACGCTTCATGCTCTCAGCAAAGGCAAATTCGCACTCCGAAGAGATGGCCCATATTTAATATTAAAGCAGATATCACCCTCCAGCTTCCAAGTGTCCTCTCTCGAAAATCCTTCCTCTCCCGTAGGAGTTTATCATATCTCCTCTCTAACTCCATTTAAGGAATCCGTTGGTTCCGTTGCTCCTGCTCCCGAGCGACCACTCCGGAAGAGAGGTCGCCGAAGAAGACGTCGCCAGCGCCCTCCACATCATCATGAAAAGAAAAACACGTAGTCCAGGATAGCACACGAGACGTACATGCCATCCTGAGGGGGAGATTGTAACAACGTCTACACATTGGCCGCCATTGGGCTGACTGGCTCCTCCTGTTGACTGGCCGGTCTCCGTGTTAACCTCTCTGACTTTACTCTGACTCCCAATTGGAGTACTCGCACGTTTTTCAATTCATTCCATTCTCACTTATATTCACCTCAAGATAACACTTGCATTTCAACCTTCAATTTGTTTTCTTCAACTCTTTTTATAATTTCATTTTAAATTCACTTTATTCAAGTTTACAACCTTTTTATATTTAATTGTGTGTGTTAATTAATAAATTTCATTAAAGTTACAAAACCGAATTTTATTTGATGAGAGAAGAACCTCAACCCCTTACACATGTCCATTAATTTCTAATCTATTTTTTTTTTTTTTTTTTTTTGCTTTGTAAAGATGAGCAAAAAGAATGTCTATTATGAGTATTCTTTACTGATGTACTTTTTCAATTTTTTTCGATTTTCTCAAAATTCGCTTCAACGATTCAAAAATCAATTATTTTTTAGATACTCTTTAAAAATATTTTCCCTTGTTTATTCATTTTATATCTTGAATTCTATTATATTGCCAGAAACTAAATATATCTCGACAAAAAAAAATCTGGTGTGACAAGCACAGAACACAACTTTCGATTACACCAGATTTTTTATGTATTAATTTTTAAATTTAAAAAAAATGTAACGCAGGACTCATTAAAAAATCCAATATACTGTATTTCGATGTTAATCATTACTGTATTAGAATGATCTCTTGAAAAAACATTAAAAATAAGCTTTTTATTTTAATGATGAAGAAATTGTTAAGAAGCTAAGAGATGAAATTATTAAAGTTTCTGATTGTGGATGTTTTATTGCTTATAATTTATATAGATGTGGAGACAAGTTTATAATTTATGAATTTCATTAAAAATTATGAAATAAAAGAAGGGTAATCCGTTAAAATTAATTAATATAGGGAATAAATTATGGGTCAAATAACGGAAGTGTGAGGCAGGAACACAGAATTATATCATCGAATGCAGAAATAAATGAAAACGCCCTTTACATGGACTAAAAATTAAGCGAGAAGACTGTGAAAAAAAAGAACAGAAGAAATAAATATTTTTTGACATGAGATTATTAACAAAATAACAACCGTTATTTTATTTACATCTATATTTATAATTAATGGTTAATTTTTTATCCAATTAATTGAAGAGAGATTGATTCAATAAGTGTTTATAACATGGTGCATAGTGATTAGACTCCATTAAAATAACTTCTTGGGAAAGTTTCTAATTGGATGATAGTAACTTTAGACATTATTATTTTATAAGAATAAAATTGAATTAGGCGCCAATAGCCCATGCTGCCGAAGCGCACTGTCGTGTCACGTCCCAGGGGGTGCCTAACTTAAATATAAAATTTCAACCTCCTAGCTCTTTCCGTTCTTGATATATTTTGTTCACAGACAGACCATGTCGCGAAAACCACTTTTTTGGTTTCAGGGGACCTCACAACGTGTATATCCATCAAAATCTCGACATCGAGTTTTTGACATGAATCCAATACTTTCTCTCTCTATATATTAACATATATAGAGGTAAGAGAAAGTAAAAAAACTCTCTTACCTTCAGTAATTTAAAGTTGTGTTCTGTGCTTGTCACATCAGAATTTTTGTATCTAGCTTTCCGCAGTAGGCTCTACATTATATAGAATTTTTTTTTTATATTTCATCCTTTTAGCCCCTGGCCATTGGGAGATGCGCAATTATTTCCCATATCCTTCTTATGAAGTACATGTGCAAGAAGATTTTTTTTTTTTTTTTTTAAATTTCAAGTCAAAAAAAAAATTTGAATTATTTTTTCCTCAATCAAACATTATATAAAGTACCTATATACTGTATTAAGAATTTGTAGAGTAGGGTGAATTTGAATTAATAAATACCTATAAGGGGATGTGTGAGCCGAGGGGGATCGAATTCTACATAAGACTATAAACAAAGGAAACTTTGTAGTGAAATATATTCACGAAACGAAAGATGGAGATACAGGCTTGTAGAATTTTTTTTTTTTTTAACACACACTTTTTTACTTTCTCGTACCCTATATATGAAATATATAGGAGAGAAAGTATTGCGATCATGTCAAAAATTCGATGTCCAGATTTTGATGGATATACATGTTTTGAGGTCCCCTGAGTCCAAAAAAGTGGGTCCCGCAAATTGGTCTGTGTGTGTGTGTGTGTGTGTGTCGTGCGTGCGTGTGTCTGTATGTGTGGACAGATTTTTAGCATGAAGGAGTTGAGCTAGCGGATTGAAATTTTATATTTAACTTAGGTACCTTTGAAGAATCTCAAAATAAGCTTTTGAACAAAATCGGCCAAAAGTACTAGTACTTTACTGATGTACTTTTTCAGTTTTTTTCGATTTTCTCAAAATTCCCTCCAAGGATTTTTTTTAAAATTCATAAATGAACTATTTTTTAGATGCTCTTTAAAATGTATATTCTCATTTTGCCGTTGAAATCTTCTGAAGACCACTTTACTCTTGTTCTTCATAGGAAAGATAGAAATGGTTGCCATGGTAACGGAATTTAAATCTTTTTCTTTTTATTAGATTAAAAATCAATTATTATTTAAATTCCCATTTTTTTTTTTATTCTATTTCTGTTTTTAATTGTTTCAAAGAAAACATATATGTCTCTCTCTCACTTGCAAACATTATCGTCTCTCTCTACTCTTTTTAAATTCCCTTTCCACCTCATCTTCGCATAGGAACAATGTTAATTTCCTATAGGGATTTGTATGTTAATTTCGATTCAAAAGGGGGTCCCCTTTAGAACTTTTTAGGCATTTAAAATTTTTTTTCCAATTCTTATGAAATTTTGTATTTATTTACGATTCTATATTGTGTATAAAATGTCCAAATATGAGATTAAAATTTTGAAAAATAACCATAGTTTATTTGAAGCAGTCAACATTTAAAATGCAAGTTTGAAACTAAGATGCTATCGGAAACTAAATATATCTCGACACAAAAAATCTGGTGTGACCAGCACGTGCACAACTTTCTCTTACCGAAGGGTAAGAGAAAGTTGTGTGCTGTGCGCCAGTCACACCAGATTTTTCTCATTCACAATCACAATCACACTCACACACACGCACACTCATTCACAAAGTCTTTTCGGCAACTCAGGCCAAATAAAACTTTGACGATATCCGTTATTGATTAATATACATATTGGGGGTTTAGGCATTTCAATTTAAGCCATAGTATAATGAATGAATGAATCTTTTTTAAACAGGGGAGGCGAGTGCAGAAGAAAGCACTGGCAATAAAAAACAAATTTCACCTCCAAAAATCACTATAACTGATGAGAGATAAAAGTTTAAGAATATTTTCTATTATTTAATAACAATTTCTTATTAAATATTATACGAAAACTAAATTCTCCGTTAGGGTGGTAGAGGGTGAGGAGGGAGAGAAAGTAATTCATTTGCTTAAAAGTAAAAATTTTACAAAAAAAAAAATTATTTTAAATTTTATTTTAAAAGAAAAATACTATATTGTTTATTAGAAGGGGTGAAATACACCCTTTCTCACCCTCCCCCTGGGGTACAAGACTTCATTATATAATTAATAAAAATTGGATAATTTTATAAGTGTATGTCGAGAGAAAAAAAAATTGAAAATAAAAATTTAATTCGTTATGAAAATATTCATTACCTTAATAATATGATGACCAGACGGGGTGTGGTATAATGAAGCTGGGGGATGAACGTCTTATTTGCACAAATCACAACAAAATATAAAAGAAACTAAACACACGCGAGAGAGAGAGAGAGAGAGGTGGAGCTGAACCGAATGACTCATGGCTCGACTCAAATTCATCTAAAAGATAGATCGCCTGACAGGTAGGCAACAAGCAGCTTTAGAAGCATTCCTCTCTGAACGAAAAATTATCAAATAAGTTCTCTATTAAAAAAAAATTCTATTTACTTGCAAACTAACGGGGTTTTATTCCGTTGGAAATAAATTCGAAATTAAATAACTATTAAAAGACTCAATTCATTTATCCACCCTTAAAACTCACCGCAATTTAAATAAAATACTTCCAAGCCCCCGGGTTTGGCGTAGTAAGTAGCGCGCCTACCTCCTATACCAAACGTCGCGGGTTCGGACCCAGGCAGTCCGATGATTTTATTTAAGTCATTTGGATACCAGATGGCTTAAATAGAAATGCCTGACCCCACAATAGATATATTCTCTACAACGGTTATCGTCAAAGTCTTATATGGCCTAAGTTGCCGAAAAGACTGTATGAATGTGTGTGTGAGTGTGAGTGTGAATGAGAAAAAGTGTGAATGTTTAAAAAAAAAAAAAAAAAAAAAAAAAATACTTCCAAGTGTTATTTTTTGTATTTATTTATTTATTAGGGATAAATTTGAATTAAAATAATTTTTAAAGGACTTATTTTATTTACTCACTCCTATTATCAATAAATACTTATTTTTCATTACGGTTTTTTTTACTTTCTCTTGCCTCTAAATATGTTAATATATAGAGAGAGAAAGTATTGGATTCATGACAAAAATTCGATGTCGAGATTTTGACGGATATACACGTTTTGAGGTCCCCTGAGTCCATAAAAGTGGTTTTCGCTACATGGTCAGTCTGTGTGTATGTGTCTGTCTGTGAACAAAATAACTCAAGAACGAAAAGAGCTAGGATGTTGAAATATTGTATTTAAGTTAATCACCCCCCTGGGACGTGACACGAAGCTTTTGAAGAAAATCAGCCAAAAAATACTAGTAATTTACTGATTCACTTTTTCAGTTTTTTTGAAATTTTTTTTATTTCTCAAAATTCGTTCTAACAATTTTGATTAAATTCATAAATCAATTATTTTTTAGATGATCTGTATATTCTCATTTTGCCCTTAAAATATTTTGAAGCACACATTACTCTTGTATTTCATAGAAAAGATAGGATCAATGGTTGACATGATAACAAAATAGAAATATTTTTCTATATTTATAAATTTTTACATTTTAAAATTCACATTTACCATCATTTTGGACACTAAATATATGTTGACACGAAAAATCTGGTGTAATAAGCACAGTTTTTTTTTTTTTTCCAAACTATTTTTTTTTTAATTCAAAAATCAATTATTTTTTAGATTCTCAATAAAATGTATATTCTCATTTTGCCATTGAAATCTTCTGAAGACCACTTTACTCTTGTATTTCATGGGAAAGATAGTAGAAATGGTTGCCATGGTAACAAAATATAAATATTATTTTACATCTTGAAAATTGAATGTACCCTACTGACGGAAACTAAATAAATGACACGAAAAATCTGATGTGACAAGCACAGAACACAACTTTCGATTACCGAAGGTGAGAGAAAGTTGTCTGCTGTGCAACGATCAAAAATCTATTTATTATTTATTTTATCCTCAATTAGTCACTATACTATTCCCTCTGAATTTTATAGTTCGCATTAAAATTTGATTAAGTTTCTAAAAGCTTTTTTTTTTTCAAATATCTTAGTATTTATTTATCGAGTGCACCCAAGGTTTAATTTAAGACCTTGCATTGCCAATTTTATGTGTTTAGTCTACTCACGGCCAAGGTTGCAATAATTTATTTTGAATAATTCAACAAAAAAAATAATAAGAGCAATTAAATGAAAATAAAATAGTAAAAAATCTGGTGTGACTGGCGCACAGCACACAACTTTCTCTTACCTTCGGTAATCAAAAGTTGTGTACTGTGCTTGTCACACCAGATTTTTTGTGTCGACATGTATTTAGTTCCCGGCAGTAGGGAATATTTGAATTCAGATGTAAAATTTATATGTATAGGAAAATATTTATATTTTGTTACCATGGCAACCATTTCTCTTATCTTTCCTATGAAGCACAAGAGTAAAGTGTGCTTCAAACAATTTTGAGGGCAAAACGAGAATATACATTTGAAAGAGCATCTAAAAAATAATTGATTTTTGAATTTTAATCAAAATCGTTAGAGCGAATTTTGAGAAAATCGAAAAAAACTGAAAAAGTACATCAGTAAAGTACTAGTACTCTTTGGCCGATTTTGATTAAAAGCTTATTTTTCCGGTCCCGGGGGGTTTAACTTAAATATAAAATTTCAGCCTCATAGCTCAATTCCTTCATGCTTAAAATTGAACACACACACCCACACACACCCACCCACCCACACACACACACACAGACAGACCATGTCGCGAAAACCACTTTTTTGGATTCAGGGGACCTCAAAACGTGAAGATCCATCAAAATCTCGACATCGAATTTTTGACATGAATCCAATACTTTCTCTCTATATATATATTACATATTTGACACCTGGAGGCTGACACTTAACACAGACAAAACACAAAGTATTCTCTTTACAAGGAAGAAAAAAACATCTTAACTGGGAAATCGTATTCGATGCAAATACGCTCAAATGGCTACCTGACGCAAAATACCTGGGAATCCATCTTGACCGGCGGCTAAACTGGGCAAAGCACATCCACGAGATTGCACAGAAAGCTCGCACTGCAAGTCACCTCATTTGGCCGCTAACGAATCCAAGGAGTGCCCTCGACGTTGAGTGGAAGATAGGCTTATTTAAGATCATGATAAGAACACACCTTACCTATGGAGCGCCGCTTTGGATGGGACACGCTTCCAAGTCAAACGTGAACCTTTTGCACAGGATCCAGAACAAAACGCTCAGAGCAATCGCCAATCCACCTCCCCTAATAAACAACAATATAATAAGGGTCGCCCTCGACGTAGAGGACTTAGACAAATATATGGCAGAATTAGTCAACAAATTCAAAACGAAAATCTCTATCCATCCAAACGAACTAATATCAGGGATAAATTACTTTTTTAACTAAATTTTATTTTATACACTTTTTATACAACAATTCTTTACCAAATTAAAGGTCATGAGGTTTTTTTTAAATTTTTCCTCGAAAATATACAGTATATAGTTAACTTATATATATAGATACCGGAAATTACCAAACATGGGGAGTTGAATTGGGAGCATTGCTCGAAGCCAACTAAATATGAAAATATTTTTTATTATCTCTGTATAAAAACTAAAATATGTACTATACAGGAAAATAAAGAAAGTTAAATTAAATTAAAAAATATATTACATATATACATAGGTAAGAGAAAGTAAAAAGAGAGCAAGAGAGAGAAAAGTATAGTGATTTTGTTGGAATTAGTTGTAATTTGACTAAAATTTCAAATCAAGGATATTTAACAAATTTAAATGTATTTTTTTTCTTCGTTTTAGTAAGGAAATAAATTGTTTATCCAAAATTATCATCTTTTTGATATATAAAAAAAAAGTAAAAAATGATTTAGCTTTTAAATTAATATTCAAGTTTGAAATAGATGAAGCAACAAATAAATGAATAAATATAGATGGGTTTTATTTATTTATTTTTTTTTAATTTATAAATTATTTAAAAAAATCTTTCTGAATGAGAGCTAAGAGTTTAACCCCCTTTCTGAATATTAGTGTATTAAAGGCCTATCTATGTTTCACTCTGAATTAAATATTAGTCATATCTAGAGACCGGACAAAAAAGCATAAAAAAATGGAAAAAAAGTGCTTAAAAAAGCATAAAAATCTTGAATAATAAGTTGTTAAATAAGCATAAAGGTTGAAAAAAAGCATCTAATAAGCAATTTTTACTCATACCAATGGCGTATACAAATTTTTTTTAAAAGAAAAATTGCAAAAAATTTTGTTTTTCCGGAACCAAATTTTTTCACCCTGATGAAAAAATTTTTTTTCCAGGGCTATATTTTTTCGCACTGGGTTTTTTTTTTTTTTTTTTTTGGGGGGGGCGGGCCCCCTCCCCCCTCCTTATATACGTCCCTGGTGTATGCGTGTGTGAATGGGAAAAAGTGTGTTTTTTAATAAAAAAAAAAAATTATAAATTTTCTTAAAATAAGTTCAAATAAGCATGAAAGGGAAAAAAAGCATGAAAACTCAAAAAAAGCAAAAAAAGCATAAAAAATGCAATCTCAATACACTTAGTTTTTCCTAATTCGTATAGAAATTAAATATCTAATGGTTGCTTATAAAATTGAGCAATAAGCATTTTGCTTAAAATCCGGTCTCTAGTCATATCAGATATTTAATTTTCAGTACCGATTCAGAGTAAAGTGTAGGGATAGATCCCGCACGAAGGGCGAAGAAAGAAAATTTTCACTTATTAATGTGAAATAGTCCCAGGTATTTACTGGCAACAGGCTACTTATAAAAATGTCTGCCATTGTAATAAATTTTGTATTTTGAATTTAAGTGTTTTGTATTTTAAATACATCAAAAAATAAATATTTTGTTTTTTAAATACTTGAGTTCTAAATATTTTAGATTTCATTGTATTTAAAATACTTTTTTTAAAGTATTTTATATTTCAAATACTGGTTTTTGAGTATTTTGCCAGGCCCTATTGAAGATTGGAAACAAATGTCTATTCACTAATGGACATTTTGGAGTAATTAGTCATTTGGGTTCTTATCTTCTATCAAACTTTAAACATTATTTTTTTAGAAGATAAAAAAAAAAACTTTATTTAATATTTGTTTTTGGCTTTTAATTTCCGATTTACTTTCATTCACAATTTATTTTATATTGATAATAGGAAATGGAAGGTGACAAAAAAGTTATGTTTATAATTAATAATAAAAAATATAAAAAAAAAGAAGAAATAGTGAGGCAACGAAAAAATGGGTTTCGATATGACTGAGAGACCCTTTGTCTCTTTGTGTCCTTCATATTTTTAGTAAAATATAAAAAAATACTTTCACTCTAATTAAAAAAAAGTTTTTCTTAAATATTTCCATCCCCAATCCATACCCCCTACCTACCCCAATCTGACCTTAATATTCATATAGAATAATTAAAATAGGAAGAATAAATGAGCAAGCAGCTAGTTATATTTCAATTTATTAACAAACCAGGGCCGACGTTTCGGTCACGAATGGGACCATCTTCAGGGCCAGGTTAATGTCCGAAAATACATACAATCCTCAAGTTATATTGGGCATTCACAATTATACGTAAATTAATCATGATCATGCCTCCAATTTTAATTATTATCATACCATGGACAGAGAGTGAATGATTGAGTGATCATTCACTCTCTGTCCATGGTATGATGATAATAATAAAATTTGAGGCATGATCATGATTAATTTACGTATAATTGTGAATGCCCAATATAACTTGGCGAGGATTGTATGTATTTTCGGACATTAACCTGGCCCTGAAGATGGTCCCATACGTGACCGAAACGTCGGCCCTGGTTTGTTAATAAATTGAAATATAACTAGCTGCTTGCTCATTTATTCTTCCTATTTTATTATCAACACTCAGCTATATACCTCCTTCATATAGAATAATTATCAACATTACTTTTTGGATTTTTCTTTTTATTTATTAAATAAGAAATCTGAGGCGGGCTTCGCGTCCAGCCAGGGGGCTTCACCCCTGGACCCCCTCCGATTGCGCGGATCCGCCTGAGGCGGACCCTCGTCTTTTCTTAACTATGAGAAACTGTGCCGCCCGCCTTGGCTTTTAGAAAGGGGAGATTTGCCCCCATGGACCCAAGTTATAGGAATTTCGGAACCCGAGTATTTTTCCTGGACTCTACATAGGGTCCTCTATAAGAGTGCAAAATTTCGTTTCAAAATTCTAACGGGAAGTTGGTCAAACAGCGTGACAGACGGACACACCGCTATTATATATATCGATTTTTATTATCAAATATGTTCACAGATAATAATAAAAAAAAAAACATCAATTCAATTGAGATTATTGAGATGAACTTAAAAATGTATTCTTATTATATAAAATTTTCATAGATCAACTAATATCAATCGGTTATCAATTTCAAAAATATTAAACATAAATTTCTCCATTTTATTGTTTTCCCATTTTATTACTTTTAATTTTTCGTTCAATTTATTTGACAAATATTCATTCCATCGAAATTGTTAATTATCCAACGGGGGTAATGAAGTTATTTTATCTTGTTGACAAAAGGCTTTGGTTTTTTTTTTTTTCATTTTTTGGTAATTTATTGCTGGTGCGTAGAGAGACATACAAATGAATTGTTATTACTGGCAATTTGTTATTAAACAGAAATTAAAATTCTGAAACCAACACATAAAGTTTCGCCCAAACTAGGTTATAAAGCCCAAGAATATTAATTTTATTTTTTAGTTTTAATTATTAGATTATTTAAATCAACATTCTTATATATTTTTTGGGGACGAAACAGCTTGGCAAATAAAAACAAATTTTACATATTTCAACAAAGGGAATATAAACTTAACAATCAATTCCCAAAGGTCAAGGGTTCGCATTCCGTCCCAGGGGAGAAATTTGATTCAATTGTTATTATGGGAGTTTTTAATTATAGACCATATTTTGTAAATAATTATTTATTAAAAATATAAATACTCTACAACGTTTCGACTGCTTATTCTGCAGTCGTTTCAAGCACAGTGCGCCTGCTGCGACTCAAGTGAACTAACCTCTATGGACATTTTATATGCGCATAAACGGTATTTCACTTGAGTCGGAGCAAGTGCAAGGACTCGAAAACGACTGCAGAATAAGCAGTCGAAACGTTGTACAGAATTTATATGTTTAATAAATAATTATTAACAAAATGTGGTATATAATAATCTCATACTCCCATAAAAATAATACAAACCACAAAAGATTTCAAATGATTCAATTCAATTGAAATAATAGTGAAGTAGTATAAATGGCCTCAGATGCCAAAACAGACTTTAAACAATTGAAAGAAAAAAATCAGTTCAAACATAATTTTCAAGTTCAAAATAATTTTTTTTTAGAAAAATTTCTCTGCTAAGGTTAGCGAAATTAATAAAATTTGGTTCTTATAAATATTAAAATCTTTAGTTTTTTTTTTTTTCTTCCCTAAACTAAGACCTTGACATGTAGGTCATTTCGGCCAGCCTACCATGCCAATCGTCAATAATTTAAACAACAATTAGCAAAATCAATAAATAGATATGTAACAACATACGACAAAATCGCCCAACCATTATACAACTATTAACTAACAGTTGTTAGAGTATAATCCAAAAATTTAAATATATTTCTCATAATAAAATAAAATAAACTCTTATAAACCTTCTCATTTTCCCCCATGCACGAAAAAGTTTAGCGGCTTGAATAACTCTGTCTTAAGAGGTATACTTATGGGGAATATACGGTTAGAAAGAAAAATTTTTCAGCTAAAGATTTCACCATTTATTTTTTTCCTATCATTTTTTTCTTGATAAAGTATCATATAAGCTAGATCGATTGTACCTCCATGTCGAGAATCGGGTTAAAGAAAAGTCTCGAAACATTCTTGCCACCTTGCTAATGTTTTGTTTTTTTTAATTCGTAAACTTTCACCCAGAAAATTGATTAACTTTTTGATCAGTGGACCTTCAAGAAGGGGTTTAATTTTAGAAATTTACCAGTTAAAAGAAGAGAAAATTAAAATCAATCAAAGGAAATTAGAAAAAGAATTGCAAATTATTTTAAGCTAAAATTATGAGACGAAATTTTAAAAAGTAAAATGAAAGAAGAAGAAAAGAGCGTTTTGTTCTTCCTAATAACATTTATATACGAAAGTTGAAAAATTAATTTCTACCAAGTTAATATAACTTTTGAAACTCAATCTATATGAAGAGGTAATATAATTAGAAATTCAAAAATATATTTCAAAGAAGCAGAAAAACTTCCTATCTAGTTCAAGTTAAATTTATCTGAAAATAAAGAAATTTCAAAAGCTTTGACAAAGAAGTGAAAAGATAAATTTTCATAATTTAATAATAATAATAATAATAATAATAATTTATTTACTGCATTGAGCTAATGCTCTTTACAGGAATTCTGGTAATACATACATAATATTTAATTAATAGAAAAAAAAGAATAAAAAATTAACATGCAAACAGAGTAATGACATTGATGATGGTTCCATAGCATTCTTTCGGGCCTAGGGCTTATTCATTCAAGGCGAAAGCTCTCAACCTCATCGCTCCCTCCATAAAGAGATATAGGGCGTTTATCCTGTCAACATCTTCGGGGTGCAGCAAGGTTTTTAACATGTCCTCCTTCCCCAGCTCCGTCAGACCGCCAAGATGGGCTCTTCTCAAGGGCTCGTACATCGGACATTCCGCCAAGATGTGGTATAAATCTTCCTGCACTTTCATGTTGCAGATGTCGCACATGGATCCAGGCTCTATCCTATGAGACGACCCGCCCACCGAGAAGTTGAAACACCTCACATTATTCAATCTAGCCTGATGTAGGACCCTCTGTTTAGCTCTGGAGACCCCCATGCTCAAAATTCTGTTGTGGTTGTAGTTAAATAATTCGTACATTGGGCAATATTCAGAGTTGTTTGCTCTCTCAATATCCAATCTATAGTAGTAAGTTTGGAGTTCGTTTATTAGGCTGTTTGCATTTTTTTTGAGCAATTCACCGTCCTGGGCTCTCCATAGATCTTCTTTATCCATGAGCAAGAAGTATCCCCTCATCTGCGCTACCCAGTTGTACCTGGTATCCATTCCCTCTATTTCACTCAGCAGGCGTAGTCTCTCAAAGCACAAACGAGGGAGTCTATTAGGGCCCATGGCCATCAGTTTGGTCACCCACAACAGTGCTCTCCCAAACACGTGCGTGATCAACCTCGGTTGCAGGAACTCGCACCGGATGACGTGACCCGGTGTGGATATATTGAGATGAAACAGGGACTTGAAGAACTTCACCTGGCTACATTCCAATATTTTTTCATAGTTTAGGCCCCATATTTCCGCCGCATAGAGCAGAACGCTTGACTCGTAGATTCTAAAGTAGCCCCATAGTCGCTCGTACCAGATCTTTTAATAACGCTTCTTATTCTTGCCATAGCTATGTTGGTTTTGCTGGTCATATGCTTCGCAATTTTCATAATTTGCCACTACTGTCATAATGGATCCAAAATAATCAAGAACAATAAGAAAAAAATATTTTACTAGATTTGCTTTTCCTTTTAAGACAAAAGTTGGTCAATAACAGGAACAAGATTGACTTCACATCGTGTTTTACAATGATTTATAGAGAATTTTTTTCTTTCTTAATATATGATTTATAATTAGGATGATAAATCATTTTTTTTTCCAGTGACTGCCATTTCTCTTTTAAAAATCAGCTCCACTTAATAAACTTCGATCTTTTATAATATATTAATATGTCAATTAAAATAAATATGGATGAAAAAACTCCAAGAAACGTGAATGACAATTTAACTGCAATTAGGCGAAGTTGGAAATAATGAGAATAGGAAAAAAAAAATTTGCAAAATGTTTTTTTAATTACGGAAGAATTGAAGGTCAGGTAGAAGAATTGCCGTGAGGACAAAAGAAATTTGGACATGGACTCTAAAGGTGCTTGTCCATTTGAGAGTCCCTCTTTATTATCCAAGGCCTTATTCAGAACATTATTTTAAATTTTATTAATATCAAATGAGCAGATTTTCTTGTAAGGTGCTATAATGACCGTTCATACCTCCAAATTTATATCCACAAGTCAGAAATACGAAATTTATACCCACCAATCAGAAATACGAAATCAGTGATTATTGGAGGTGGTGGTTTTTAAAGAAAAGTTTTAAATTTTTGAAAAAAAAAAAAAAATAAAATTATTACTTAATTATCAACAGTTAGGATCGTCTTACGAAATAAGGTCTTCAAGAATTAAATGCAGAGCAATAACAGTAAAGAAAGCCACCTCCCATTAAGGTTTTTTATTCCTCTAATTAAGGTGACATCTCATTCTAAAGAATTATTAGAATTTATGGATAATATAGCCTATTTAATTAAATTTAAATAGAAGTCTTAAATTGCTTAATATTCTTTTGGTTAGCGAAAAAGAAAAAGATAGTTTCATTTTTAAAGAATTAATAAAGTAATAATATGTAAAGTAGAGCGAACAAGGGATATAAAATATGCGCGATATGGAGAGAGTCGGGTGTCTAGGTTTTGAAATAATTTTAAGCAAAATGCCCTATTGGGTCTTTTTGGATACAAGCAAGGATGGACAAAATCCTTTAAGGATTAGCAATCCGAATAGGCTATCCGACAATCTCGGGCGATCCGATCCGCTAGCTAATCCGATCCGATTTAGAAAAAGGATCACTGTTCAGATCTGTAAATCCAGATCCGCGATCCGAAAATCCGATCAAGCAAGGATGGGCAAAATCCTTTAAGAAGGATTAGAAATCCGAATAGGCTATCCGACAAACTCGGGCGATCCGATCTGCTAGCTAATCCGATCCGGATTTGATTTTGAGGGGTTTTGATGAATCAAAAGAATATAAATAAAATCAATCCCTCGATAAATCCAGGATTGCTAGTCCTATGAGAAGGATTAGCGATCCGATCCTAGATCTAGAGAATGATTTCGATCCAGATCCTAAATTCCTGGATCGTATCGGATTAAAATTTAAATCCGACTTATAATTTTAAGAAATTTATAATTTTCAATTTCCTTTAATAAGCAGTTGCATCTTTTGACGGTATTTCTTGCATTTTTTTTTAAATTAAATTTGAATTAAAACGAAAAATTAACTTTTCAATAAAAACAATTAAGTTTAAGGCGAGTTGCTGTTAAACAGGGTTGATATTCAAGTTTATAATCATTTAACTAAATAGCCTCCAATGCAGAATACAATTTAGGTGGAAAGGAATTAGAAATTTTTCAAATGATCTTATACAAATTTCAAGGAAGAAAAAACTTAAAACAATTGTCTTTGTTATTTACTTAGTCATCATTTAATCAGCCTTGAAGCTTTATATCCTCTTTTACTAACAAGCAAATATGAGTTCTGATGTATTAAAGCTAAGTTTGAAAATATTTTCATATGTAGGACATAAATGCAGATACAAGTGAAATTTATTATGTTTTTCTTTAATTTGTACTATTGATTTGAGGCTGAACTCTAGAGTCCCTGGAGGCTAGGCATCTCGCTGTGTAGTAGAATATATTAGGGGGAAAAGCTCAGCAGAAAGAGGATCAAAATTTAATTTTTAATTTTTTAAAGTCAGGCCGGAAAATTTAACCCCTGTTCTAAAAGAGTAAAGACTTAAAGATGGCCCTTTCAAAACATACTTCTAAGAGAGGAAGAAGTTGCGCCCATGACATTCTTTAACTGAATGTTATCAATATCTTTCGAGAAAATAGTTTTTTCTTAGTGTCGCATTGCCTATGACTGTGCGTATAAAATCAATAAGAATACATAATTTGTTTTTTTTTTATTTGAAAAGCTCTCTTGGTCCATAGATAGGGTTGCCACTGGGACTTTATAATAAAGTACTGTACGTTATTTCGGGTAATTATACTCTATTCTTTATGAGAACAATAAAGACGTAAAAGAACTTTTCGCATGATTTGATTTTTCTGAAATTCAAAAAAATTTGGGCTTAAACATTTTTGTATAAAAAGGAATTTTCTGCTACACAAAAAAGGCAGCAAGTATTTAATAAACAAGTCAGAACAACAATGGCTGCGCATGTTCCTTCCCTTGTGTATTAATTAACAGCCACGTACTTCAGTGATTAAGTATTTAATAAGACATGATTTTTTTCAAACTTGTATAAAGTAATTTTCACATCAGCATTCACAGAGAGAATTTTTTTCTGTGAAGAATAGAAAATGGCGAGATGAAAGAAACCAATGAAGAGATGAAAGAAACAAAGTGTCTCTGAACCTTATAAAAAATCTGGTGTGACTGGTCGTTTTTGTGTCGAGATATATTTAGTTTCCGCCGAAATATTAGAATTCAAGATGTAAAATTGATAAGCATGGGAAAATATTTACATTTTGTTACCATGGAAACCATTTCTCCTATCTTTGCTATGAAGTAGGTCTACAAGAGTAAAGTGTGCTTCAAAATATTTCAATGGCAAAATGAGAATATATTATACATTTTAAAGAACATCTAATATACTGTATAATTGATTTTTGAATTTTAATCAAAATCGTTGGAGCGAATTTTGAGAAAATCGAAAAAAATTGAATACCTCACTGGCTCTAGGTCTTAAGTTTAAGATATTTCAATTATATAATTTTCTTTTCCTTTCGACTCAGGGAATTTGTCAAATATAATTTAATAATTTATTAGTAGAGCATTCAGTGGCCTTTAAATATTACATTTCAACTTGGCTTCCAGCCGACAAACAAAACCTAATGTCAACAAGGTGACTTTTTTTAGCATTCTGCATTGCGCCCTAGTCAAATTAAATACCAAACATAGTCGAAGAGAAAGACAAAAGATTTTCTTTAAAAAATAAATAAATAACGCACATATTTCTATTTCAGCAGGATTGTTTTAGTATTTGAAGTATGAGTGAAAGAATGATTTAAGGTGAAAAGATTTATAAAATACCTGCTATTTCCATTGTATCCTATATTACCCCTGAGGCGAAGAATGCGAAATCTTATTTAAATGGCGTTGCTAGGATATATGAAATTTTATTAAATATATCTCTAACATAATGTAAATTTCCTGGGAATCGCAATCCGTTCGTTGCGTCTCTCTTTTAAGCCTTTAAGGTGAAATCGATTCTGGTTTCATTTATTTTAGCAAAAGAATTTTACTTTAATCTCTTAAAATTGTTTTTAATTAAATATTTTAACATTGGAAAAATAAATTGAGAAAAGTTTTAAACTTAGTCTATAAATAAATGAATAGCTTTGCAATCGTCCGTTTAGAAATTCACCAATAAATATTTCATTTTTTTTTAACCTTTGGGTCAAATAGCCAAAGTAATGTCCAAACTTGATGCAAAATAATTTTAATAAAAAATAGTTAACCGCAAGCTCTTCTATAATATTTAAAACATTAAGGATATTTAAAAATTGAGAAATTAAAAACACTAGGTTGTAAGTTTCAAAGGTTTCAAACATTTAGGTGAATTTTTACACTCACTAGCAGTTGCTAAATCTGATGATGTTACATGTTGTTTTAAAAATGTTAATTTATTATATAATAAATCTTTGAAACTTATAAGCTAGTATGTTTGCCCCTGGGCAGTAAGTAGCCCACTGCCTGTTGGGCTAAGAGTCAACAGATCGCATCCCAAAATAGAAAGGGGTCTAAATGACCTCGGATGCCGAAAAAGGCCTTAAATAAAAAAAAAAAATAATAAATATTTTTTTATTTTGAGATCTTTATCGGCATCGAATGCCATTTAGACCCCATCTCTATTTTGGATTGGTAGCCAATCCAATTGAAATAAATTTTTGCCACATGAGTCGGGACACGAACCCTTGACCTTTGGCACCAGAAGCCATTGCTCTAGCTATAGGTCAAGGGCAAAAAATTTAAACATTTTTTAAATTTTCATTTAATTAAGAAAGTAAAAATAAAACAAAAACGGACAAGAGAAAGTGAAGTAATGAGAAGAAAGGAGGATCCCCTTTAAGTGGGTGTCCTAAAAAATATTTTTTTTTGTCGGTGTTGTCATAAATATGAATAGTTTACACGAAGTTAAGGAAAACAACTTGTAACAAATTCAAAGTTCCGCTTAACTTTCTAAGAAACATTGCAACAAATATTATATTTCCAAAACAGCCTAGATTACTTAAAAAAAAGGACAATTAAAAAAAAAAATTTAAATTAATTAATTAAAAAGAAAAATACAATACATTATATCTCTCTGGGTGAATTATTTTAACTCAAGATAAATAGAGCATTAACTTTTGGATTAAAGCCAATGTTGTTATCAAATTCTTAAGGAAGAAAGTAAGATTGCTTAAGTATTAATACTATCTACTGTAATATTGTTGATTTATCATTAAATGATTTAATATTTTCTTTAGTAACCTAAAATTTCTAAAGACGTATGACTCGGGAAAAAAATATTTTGCTATTATTTAAATATGCCCTCATAAGATGCTTTAAACTTTTTAAGTTATTTAATACTAATTTAAAAATCGAAGCGTAGGCTATATTTGGATAATTTTGAAAAAAGTGAGATCCACGGCACCCCTGGCCCTTGGTCCTGTTCTTGTATTGATCCTTTATGGAGTCTCAGTCGAGACGTGACCCCCAAAGCCCCTCCCACTCGGTCCTGGCTCAAAAGTCGGACGTCTGGCGGACTTTCGACGCCTCCACTGTATCTGCAAATGGATTCTATTTCCATCCAAATTTGCACTTCACCAATAAATGAACTCTCATCTTGGTAAAACCAAAAAGGCATTTCTTTGAAAAAAAAAAAAAAAAAGAAAAAAATCTTTCTTTTAGTCATTATTTAATTATAAGACGACCAACCAAAACCAAAAAATATTTTTCTAAACTGTATATATGTCAGAGAGAGTTAACAAAGTGATTAGGTACGTAAAAGGACTGAAAAAGGATTTTTTTAGTTCTCTCTACAGATAGGCTTGTCTTTTTCAATCTCTTGAGAGCGCCAACCAAAAAAAATTCCTTTACATCAACTTGACAACTCATCATACAAAAAGAAAAAAGAAATAGAAAGATTATTCGGGAAATTCATTAATGAATTTTTTGGTTGTTGCAGGGTTCATAGAGAGCGGACGGAAGTTGTTAAATCTTTCGATTATTATTACAACTGAAAATTTGTACATGGGGTAAAATCGCCTGCTGAGAATTATAGTGGCGAAAGTCCGAAATTCAACAATTTAAGAAAAGGCGTTTGAAAGTTTTATAAACATAGATACTATTAAATAGCAGGTAACAAATGAATAGGCCAGAATCAGTATGTAAGTATATGTTGTAAAGGAATCCGCAATTTTCAATAAATCTATTTGAAATTAAGTACGCATATATTAATAGAACATGCACCAAGGAGTAACGTAGTAATAATTTGAATCTCTTAAATATTTTGGAAAATTAATTATAATCAAATTTCTTCAATATGGGAACACAAAATCAACAAGTTGGCTTGGAAATTAGAGAGGCAGTTAGTTGCTCTGTGAGTCAGCTTTCCAAGTATATGACATGGAGCAGTGGGAGGAGCTATGCAGCAGTTGAAAAAAAGAAGATTTAACTCTGCACGTATACGACTGACCCTTAAACAGTCATAAATAGACCCTTTTGTGCTGTGTCCAGTCGGTACCCTAGCTTGAACTCAAGATCCTTCCTTAACATCTTAACACTTGCATTGTAAAAAGAAATGTCCCAAATTGGCAATAAACTTGCCCGCCGGAGGCAAGAAAGGGGGTCCAGAGGCGGGCTTTACGACTAGTACCTTATAAAATCAAAATCTCAAGACGTGAAGCGAACCAATGAAGTTAATTTCTTAATTGAATTAAATTAAAAAGAAAAAAATTTAAAAGTAGAGAGCTGTAATTTTATATGAAAACAAGATCAAACAGAAATTTATGAATGGAAAATCCAACAGGATAAAATTTTATCCTATTATGACTTTAGTCAAATCCTATTTGCAATCACTGATATGATAAATGATTAATGAAAACATTATAAATGATAATAGCAAGAGCTAACGATACATCTTTTAATCAAATTATGATAAATTCATAACACATGCTACCTGCAATTAAATGATTTTTATAATATAAACCAAAGGTAATTCTCCTTTCGAATAAAATGGCACCGGATGCTGACTCAATTCTCATTTATGATATCAACGATTAAATAAAATAAATGATTCTTGATGTTAATTAAACTTCACTTAACCTAGTTGAAAGATACTAAACAAGTTTATGAAGAATATAGATAATTAAAAAAATATATTTTGGGGTGAATGATAAATTTCCCAAGAGAAAGAGTTTAATATTTATTTAAAATCCAATTGGATTATAACAAAAAAGACTATTGTTAAGCATTGTTAGTAATTACAATGATTTACTACTAATTTATGTGAAAAGCAGTTTAAAGCAAGTAATTAAACTCGTTTTGGGATAATTTAATTTTATAATCATGTAATTCATAGGCCATCAGAATATTATCTTGTATATTAAATATACAAAGTAATTTCATGCTGGATTAATTATTAAAACACATGTTTTATAAAATAAGAAAATATACAAATAGAAACGTAATTCCAGAGATACGAATAATTGTCAAATAAATATTTTGAATTAACTTTAAAATTTATTCAAAAAAGAACGAAATTATAATATTTATTTATTCATAATTATTATTTGAAAATGATGACCCATTTAATTAATAATTGTCTTTTTTTTCATCATCAACTTAATAAATAAATTTATTTATTTTTTCTTTATTCTTTTTTAATAAACTGTAAATCATCTTACTTATTTTATTTGCTCTATATATTTCGCGAATAAAAAAGAATATCTATTCAAAAGAGTTTTTTTTATTTATTTTAAGGAAAATAAATTGTCTATAGGACAAACACTCTACCACATTTTTTTGCTTTTAGTTTTTATCTCAAGAATAAGGAAATGGTTAAAAAAAATATATATATACAGACAGTAAATTAAATGTATTTTAATTTTGTTTGATTCATTACTCACAATGGGTCACATCTAGCGAGGTGTTGAGTGGTGGCTTAGAGATAGATGTCTAACTAGTTAAAACTTTTTTTAATTATCAATAGTTTTAAGATTGCTCGGACGATTTCGGTATATCATAGAATTATATTTACTTTTGCTTTTTAGCTTTCAGTGTACGTAGTAGTAAGGGGGAGAGAGTTTATGAAGAGACTCCGGTGTCTGTCCGTCTGTACGCATAAAAACTGTACTGCACGACCTGAACTAAAGGTTAGCGTTATTCTTAAAATAATAATTACATATAGCCTACATATTCAGCATAAAAAACTGGTTCAGGGAAAAATACGTTTTGGTCCCTAGCACTTCCAATTTTTGAGTTATTAATTCTTAAAGTTACGATTTCTCCCATAGGAAATGTATAGAGAAATATTTATGTATTCTTTGAAGGAGGTATATAGCTGAGTGTTGATATTAGAATAGGAAGAATAAATGAGCAAGCAGCTAGTTATATTTCAATTTATTAACAAACCAGGGCCGACGTTTCGGTCACGTATGGGACCATCTTCAGGGCCAGGTTAATGTCCGAAAATACATACAATCCTCGCCAAGTTATATTGGGCATTCACAATTATACTTAAACTAATCATGATCATGCCTCAAATTTTAATTATTATCATACCATGGACAGAGAGTGAGTGACTCACTCAATCATTCACTCTCTGTCCATGGTATGATAATAATTAAAATTTGAGGCATGATCATGATTAATTTACGTATAATTGTGAATGCCCAATATAACTTGGCGAGGATTGTATGTATTTTCGGACATTAACCTGGCCCTGAAGATGGTCCCATACGTGACCGAAACGTCGGCCCTGGTTTGTTAATAAATTGAAATATAACTAGCTGCTTGCTCATTTATTCTTCCTATTCTAATTTATGTATTCTTTTCATTTGTGTATTCCATGAATGCAAACAAATCCTCAAGCAGGCACTTGTTTTTCTTAAATATGGAGAAATAACCTCTATTAAAATGTCCAGAAAATCCACAGTGAGAGCGCCCTTTTGAACTTACTACTGTAAATTATTTTCTACTTTTATAATTTGTATTTCATCAAAAATTTGTTTAATAATTTGATTGGCATTATGAAATTTTTGAGTTTAAGGCCTACTCATAAATCCAAAATAAGTCGGCGTGAAGGCGTCATTTTAAATATTGAAATTTTGTGGATAATTTACATCAAAATCGAGACAGATGACAATTCTCGATTTAATATAATAAAAGTTTAGAGAATAAAATAAAACGAAGTGTATAAAAGCGCCTGATCAATCAATTAGTTAAAGGGAAGAATTATGAATTTTCTTTACCCTTATAGGTATATAGGTATAGGTAGGTAAAAAGAGAGAGGTTCTCAAACCAAAGTATTTATGCAAAATGACTATTAAAATAATATATGAGAATAATTTTTAATTTATAAAGTGATCTTAAGGTAGAAGGGAATTCGGACCACCTGATCCCGTCCTTTTCTCTGCGAATATAAATGAAGGGAGGAATAAATTCCTTAGTTAACAGTTGGAAAGCCCCGGTGTTTATAATTAATTATTAATTTATCCTTGTATGGGTTCCCTTTAAAAAAATACGAGAGAATTTGTGGATAAAAATATATCTGATTTAGGGTTGGAAGGTTTACACTATTTGGAATGACTAAAAAGGGAATCAAGAGTCGTGGCGGAGCACGAAGCTATTCTAAAGGAAAAGTTATAAATAAAACGTTGCCTTTGGAAAAAAGCCATATGCACACCGGAAAAAAAAAGGATGATACACACTTGAAGAAAATAAAAAAAAAAGTGAGGAACCGGGTGGCCAAGACGTAAAAACAATTTATTCAGCGAGGTCAGTGCGAGATGTCAACAAAACGTGAAAACACACGTCGCTCCCAACAATAAATAATTTAGCATATTATAGTCTGGAAAAAAAAAATGGTTTCAATTAAATTGGAAAGTTTTCGATATGTAAATATCCTCGCGTGATATTTCAATTCTAGAAAATATATTCGATTATAATTTTTTAATAAAGAGAGAAATGGATGTCTCGGAAATTATACTTTCAAATTGAAACAAAAATTTTTTAAAGACCGAAATTAAAAATGTCAAATGGATATCTCAACTTCCGTAGGGAAAAAATGAAAATTATACTAATAAAAAAAAATCATATTTTATATAAAATGAAAGCTTTTTTTTTTCTTCACTTTCATTTTAGACAAAGGATTTTTATATAAGATATATTTCAAAAGTAAAATTAAATTTATAAAATAAATATAAATTAATAAAATATATCATAGGTAAAAGTTTAATCAATAAATCAGCAAAAAATAGAGGCGCCATTGTAAAAGATAAATTAAACTATGAAGTAAAAAAAGACAATGTTGAAAGCTGATTGAAATGAATTCTTATAAAGAAATTCAAATAACGATGGCGTTTTAATTATTTTAATTCTTTGATATTGGATAGAAAGTATTTTATGACAATTGTTGTAATTAAAACAAAATCTAATTAAAAAGATAATATATAAATATAATCTCACAATGGACGCCTAATATTAAGTTAATATGAGATGATGGAAAGCTGAGTTTTGTAGTAAGGTATGAACAAAGTGGAGAGCCCCGAATTTTTTTTCAACTTTTTATGTAGGAAATGTCGAGAGGCAGTGGGACATTCAAGGAGGGAGGATAATGCGGGTTATAATGATTTATTTTAATTCAAATTAGTACTAAAAAAGAACTTTTGTATGATTAAAATCATAATATTAATGATTTTTTCTGTCCTTCCCTGAGATCGGTAGTTGGCTGTAGCCAATCAAATGGTAGTTTTTATAAATTAATAAACATGGTAACGGTGGTACTAAGCATTCGATAAAGCACGGAGTGGTACATAGAACGTCGGAACCCTTGATGTCTGTATTCGATCAAAATTTTTACTTTCTCTTACCTCTATATATATGTTAATATATAGAGAAAGTATTGGATTCATGTCAAAAATTCGATGTCGAGATTTTGATGGATCTTTACGTTTTGAGGTCCCCTGAATCCAAAAAAGTGGTTTTCGCGACATGGTCTGTCTGTGTGTCTGTGTGTGTGTGTGTGTCTGTGAACAAAATATCTCAAGAACGAAAAGAGCTAGGAGGTTGAAGTTTTATATTTAAATTAGGCACCCCCATGGGACGTGACACGAAGCTTTTGAACAAAATCGACCAAAGAGTACTAGTACTTTACTGATGCACTTTTTCAGTTTTTTTCGATTTTCTCAAAATTCGCTCCAACGATTTTTTTTTAAATTCAAAAATCAATTATTTTTTAGATTCTCAATAAAATGTATATTCTCATTTTGTGATTGAAATCTTCTGAAGACCACTTTACTCTTGTACTCCATAGAAAAGATAGGAGAAATGGTTGCCATGGTAACAAAATATAAATATTTTGCCATACTTATAAATTTTACATCTTGAAAATCGAATGAACCATACTGTCGGAAACTAAATACATGTCGACACAAAAAATCTGGTGTGACAAGCAGAGTACACAACTTTCGATTACCGAAGGTAAGAGAAAGTTGTGTGCTGTGCGCCAGTCACACCAGATTTTTAGATATATTTTCTACCTTATATTGACTTGACGACGAGGAAATATTTTCGAAATCATGTAGTAATTCGTGGAAATGGAATAATAAACTTTTGGAGTGAACAAGTTGTTTCTTACAACTATAACTTAATAAAAAAGATGCCGCCCCAAAATATGTGTCGCAAGGTGTGGACTGCACCTACCTCCCCCTAGGTACCCCACTGCTAATGGATATAAAGAAAAGAGTAGAAGTAACTATGAATATTGCATTTATTAATAGTATATACTCCAAGTCGATAATTTTGTCAGTTATGCGATCTCCAGCTGTCAGTTAAACTCTTCAAAATGTTGTATAAAGGTATTTTTGAAAAAAAATATTTATTTGAGATAAAATATGCCATTTAACTATTCGACAAACTTCATTGACACACTTCAGCCCTGAAGATACACTTTTTGTTCTAGGCAGTTGGGTACGTTTGCACTTTTTGTCCTAAATACCGTGCCATGGTAGCTTTGTACTTTTTGCAAAGGAAAATGAAACCAACAAACCTATAGTATATTTAAAATTACTTTAGTATTGAGTGGTAGTGGTTAACAGTCCATCGAACAATCAGAGCATTCAGTTGTCAAGATTTTAGCAAAACTCCAAGGTTGGTCATCTACGAACTATCAGTGATCATTAGTGAAGGGTTATTCATAAATTACATAAGATAATAAGAAATTTTTTCTTTTTTTCTCCAGTCAGCAATAATTATTTAATATTTATCGGTGTAAACATTATTTTTTATTTTTTTTGTGACTTGTCAATAAAAGTAACCAAATGTGATACCCTCTCTCCCTTTTGGCTGCTTTCGTAATACTTAAATGGTCCCTGATGCAATACTTGTAATACTAGAGTCGTACATCCTGGGATTCCAGAAATTGGAGGCATATCATATTCTTTATATACTAGTTTTTACTTTCTCTTACCTATGTATATATGTAATATATATATAGAGAGAAAGTATTGGATTCATGTCAAAAATTCGATGTCGAGATTTTGATGGATCTTCACGTTTTGAGGTCCCCTGAATCCAAAAAAGTGGTTTTCGCGACATGGTCTGTCTGTGTGTGTGTGTGGGTGTGTGTGTGGGTGTGTGTGTGTGTGTGTGTGTGTGTGTGTGGGGTGGGTGTGTGTTCAATTTTAAGCATGAAGGAATTGAGCTATGAGGCTGAAATTTTATATTTAAGATAAACACCCCCGGGACCGGAAAAATAAGCTTTTAATCAAAATCGGCCAAAGATTACTAGTACTTTACTGATGTACTTTTTCAGTTTTTTTTGATTTTCTCAAAATTTGCTCCAACGATTTTTTTTAAAATTCAAAAATCAATTATTTTTTAGATGCTCTTTAAAATGTATATTCTCATTTTGCGATTGAAATCTTCTGAAGACCACTTTACTCTTGTATTTCATAGGAAAGATAGTAGAAATGGTTGCCATGGTAACAAAATATAAATATTTTCCCATACTTATAGATTTTACATCTGAATTCCAATGTTCCGTACTGTCGGGAACTAAATATATGTCGACACAAAAAATCTGGTGTGACAAGCACAGTACACAACTTTTGATTACCGAAGGTAAGAGAAAGTTGTGTGCTGTGCGCCAGTCACACCAGATTTTTTCATTTCAATATTTTCGAGCACAATTTTTCTAGCCTTTATAATAATAAATAAATAATAGATTTATTTGTCAACATGAATTTACACTCCCCTCCCCAAGGGATTATTATTGTTTTAATTTTATAAGTATAAGTAGCCACTAATTCAATCTTTCAAATAATTAATTAGAGATTATAGTTCGAGTCGATTAGTTAACAAATTATGTTCAGAAATAAAAGAGTAAACGAAACTATGTTGTTGTTTTTTTCTTTCAAAAACCACTTACGCGAAATATATGGTAATGCGCTGCCATACTACAGTACAATTTACTTTTATTAAAAAAAAAAGCAATATATCGTTTTTTTTATCCTACGCTTCTCGCCCTCACACTGCTGTTCATTTCATTTCCAAATGTAACCAGTGGCTAAAAGAGAGAAGGAAATTCAAATGGAGGTCGGTTCCTGACCTTCGGGTTTCAATACAATTCAATGCCCATTAGCGATTATCAATACCTTCCTCAAAATGCGCACCTCTAATCTCAAAAAAATATTTTATCCAACAGTTGCTTAAATATTACCGTTATTGTTATACAATAAATCTAATCTTTTTTTTTTCTTAACTCTTTTTCTTTCCTTGGGATAATCTATAATTTGCCATGCTTAAAAAGCCTTGAAAAAGTATATATATTTCCAGAGAAATTTGTTAAATTGCATTTCAAGATGAATGAAACGAAAAAATTAATCAACGAGAGAAAAAATAAAATTCCTATTTCAGAGTTAAATTTTATATTACCTTTACTTATTTATTTTAATTAGTTTCATTTTTAGTTATTCAAAAATTAGATTTGGCAGTGAATGCGAGATTTTTTTTTTAGGCAAAGAAGGAAAGTTGAAAAAAATAAATCCGAATTCACTTATAATAGAAATTAGCAAAATTGCTATTTCATTTCCTTGGCTTAATGATAATATTATTTATTCATTAAGAGATTGGTTAATTGAATTATTAACTAGACAGTTATTATAAGAAATAAAAAGAGAATTTTTTTTTTTTTTTTTTAAGAAAAAAATTCAATCTTACTTCTACTTAAGCTATCTTATTTATTTATTAGAAATATTTTCCGCATTAAAGCATATAGATCTTTTTTCATATGGAGAAATATTTCTCAGTTTAAGAAGAAATTTAATTTATTTGAGTTATATATTAATTATTTTTTATATTTAATGAAAAATCCTTCATCTTCCACATCTGGCAAAAACACGAAGGCAATTTTTTGTTATGAACATAGCCCAAATAAATTGAAAATGATGGATTCGTTGACGAGGCTATTATAATATATATTTTCAATTTAAATATATATATAATGGTTTGAAGAGCTTTTTTATCATAGAATCCTTCATTGTCGACCCATTTATGGATAGAACAAGAAATTGGCTTAATGGGTTTTGCCAGACACTTGTGTTTGTTCATGCTAGAATATTTGATGTTTAATTTTTATATAAGGAGGTTATCCGGCCATTTCGCTTTTAACAAAAGTGATGTGTAGTTGTAAAAAATCTAATACTGTATTATAAGAAATGAACCAAGTTTTTAAATGAATTTCAACAACTAATTATTGTTTATAGATTATAAATGATAATATTTAAATTTTCGGAGAGGAGAGGAAAGACGCGTCTTCCCTTTCGCTTGATCAGACGAAGAATAAAAATAAAAATTTCCAAAGCGGACCCCCCAAATTTACATGCGAATCCCCATGTAGCCTATTTAACATTGGCTCTGTGCAAAGATGAACCGAAAAATGAATTTGAAAAAAACTGTAATACTAGGAGGCTACATCAGTAAAGTGTACTTCAAACAATTTCCACGAAAAATTTTACTGATATACTTTTTAAAGAGAATCTAAAAAATGGTAGATTTATGAATTTTAATCAAAATTGCTAGAGCCAATTTTGAGAACATCGAATCAGTAAAGTAATAGTACTTTATGGCCGATTTTGTTCAAAAGCCTATTTTCATGAAATAAACCTAACCTAACTTAAATATAAAATTTCAACCACGTAGCTTATTTCCTTCATGCTTAAAATTGTCCACTCAGACAGACACACAGAACAATTTGCGAGATTCACTATTTTGGACCTCAAAACGTGTATATCCATCAAAATCTCGAAGTCGAATTTTTGACATGATCGCAATACTATACTTTCTAACTATATAACACATATAGACTATAGCTAAGAGAAAGTAAAGCGTGGATAAACGAGGCGGATATAAGCTAATGGTCTTCACGTTGAGGAATTCCGAGATCGGCCATTCCATGGATGGAACGCAAAATTTTCATTTAGTCGTGTGGAAAAATTTTATAGAAATAAACATTCAATATTTTCATCATCTTTAATACTTTTGATACGGATGGTAAATAGAAACAAACGCTAGAAAATAATTTCTTTTAAATTGAACTAGTAACGGTTATATAGAAATCCCAAAATCAATTTTTTCCGTTTATTTCGTGAAGAATAGTCAACGAAACAGACCGAGAAGGAGAACAAAAACAACTTTACGTAATATATTTTAAATTTTACTTGAATTATTTTCGCCATATTTATAAATACCCACCATGGAAATGAAAAATTCAATGCGAAGAAGTTTCATCATAGATGAAAAAAAAAAAAAACTTCTAGGTATGACTAGAGATAGGTCATTTGTAAAAGGAAAAAAAAATTGATGGCCGATTGTCAAAAGAGAATCTAAATTGCTGCACAAATTACTTTTAAAAAAATGCAAAAGAAAAGACGACGCGTCGTAAGAAAGGTAGCGTGCTCTGAATTATAAAACGGATAAAAAACTTTTTTTTGTTAATATAATAATCCTTGTGAATATATAAATTAAAATTAATTTTCAGTGAAATAACAAAAAAAATTTCGTAGAGAGAAATTTTAAATAAATGAAGACGATAATCTTATTTATTATTTTAAGATCAACATGAATCGCCTTCACTCTCTGTATTTAAATTTAAATCGAGAAGAGTGCACTTCTAATCCCCAACTGGAAATGAAGGAAATCTTAAAAGGCTCCGGAAGTGGAACTTAATCATAAGATTTTCTTAAGTAAACATTTAACTCCACTCACTCTACGTTTTATTTTTAAGTTGGTTAGATTTAACTTTTCTTCGAGTTATGGCGTTACATTTATAAAAAAAATAAATGGACTGACGACTTCCTTTTGCAAAGCTTCTCTTTTAAATGCTTAATTTAATTAAGATGCACAAAAAAAGAAAAATTAAATGAATTATGCATTTATTAATATCCAACTTTAATAAGTGCCCAAGGGGCTTGGAGTAGTTGGTAGCGTGCCTACCTTCTATACCGAACGTCTCGGGTTCGGACCCCAGGCGTCCGATAATTTTATTTAAGGCATTTGGATACCAAATGACTTAAATAAAAATGCCTGGGCCCCCCAATTGATATATTAAACATACTGATTATCGTAAAAAGTCTTAAATGGCCTGAGTTGCCGAAAAGACTGTGTGAATGTGTGTTTGAATGTGAGTGTGAATGAGAAAAAAGTGTGAATGTTTTTTTTGAAAAAAAAAAAAAAAAAAAACTTTAATAAGTAAAAATTATTTAGAATATGTGAGGTATCACTAAGCAGTAAATGAAAGAAATATTGAATTTCTAACTCGATATTTCGGGCTATTAACCCATCTTCAGGAGTACATACATGTGACTAAGTAAATAAAAGAGAGTAAATGCTACCAGGTTTAGGTAGGAGGGGCTTAGATAGGAGTGGGGGGAGGAGTTGGGGACATTTGTGAGTGTTTGCTTGAGACTAGGGTTGCCTCTGGAAGGGGCAGCCCCCTCCAAAGGCAAACACTCAATGTCCCCAACTCCCCCCCCCCTCCTACCTAAACCTGGTAGCATCTACTCTCTTTTATTCACTCAGACACATGTATGTACTTCTGAAGATGGGTTAATAGCCCGAAATATATCGAGTTAGAAATTCAATATTTCTTTCATTTACAACTTACAAGAACCAGCCGAAACCTGAGTTTGAAAAGTTGGAATGAGACTCGTATACTAAAAAAAAAAAATGTCGAATGATTCGAAAGAAAAAGGTAAAATGATAGGAATTTGGTAAGAAAAAGCTTAAAACAAGTTTATGTTTCGGCCGAAACTGAAATTGAAGCCGAAATTCGGAGGGTCCTTTTTTAGTTCTCTTGAGTCGGGACAAGCGCACAGTACTTGAAAACAACTGCAGAATAAGTAGTCGAAACGTTGTACAGTATTTATATTTTTAATAAATAACTACTCCAGCAATCAAATACAAACTAATTTCAGAAACACATGAGATTATATATAAATATATATTTTTTTTTTAATTTAATCAAAATAAAGCAAAATTCTTTTGAAATGAGAGCCCACAGGCGTGACAAAATAAAGATGTGCTCTTTTGAAAAAAAGAACTCTTTAAAGTCTGTAAAGGCTAAAAAAAAAAACCAAAAAACTGCCATTAAACGTGTTAATGGTTTCAACAGTTCACTTAGCAAGTTGTTAAGGAATTTATCAAGAAGATAAATTGGAAGAGTGACACAGGAAAAAAGTATAAAATACAAGAAAAGTACCTAAAGGTAGTTGATTTATATAAAAAAAAGTGAAAAAGTGAAAGGATTTTTTTTTTTATTTTTGAAAAGAAAAATTAGCAGTGAAATAGAATTTTTCTTACTCTATCCCAGTAAATACAATGAGAAATAGATTAAATAATTTTAAAATAGCAAGAATATGTAAAAGTGAGAGAATTGCAGTTCATGTTTGGTTGGAAATCAAATGACCAACTCACTAAAAGATTTTTCGATTAAAAGAGCTTTGAATCGAAAAATCCATTAGTAAATTGGCGGCCTAACTTCCAGCGTTGACTAAATTTTGTATTAATCCATAGGCGTAGCCAGGGGGGGGGGGGGTTGGGGTTCAAACCTCCCAAGGGCCCCAAGCCATGACTAGATATTTAAATTCTATAATACAAAATTATGTAGGGTAAGAGAAAGTAAAATTTAATATTTTACTCTAGCTAAAAAAAATGAATAAATAAGAAATAATATATAATATATTTAAGATATTATATATATATACGTATATGAGCCGCGAAATTTATACAATTAAATATTTATTAATTCATTTATCCGAAAAAATAAAGGTCCGCCGACCCCGCACCGCGGGATTAATAATGGCGAGGACAGAAGAAGAAGAGTGTTTTAAAGAGTAAATAGCAAATTGATTTCGTTTGTATGGAAAATAAAACTTAATTAAACTTAAATCCAATTTTTTTAATCAAGTAAAAAAAGTAAGAAATCGTTGAATTACCTTTGAATTTCAAATCTTAAAAATATGAATGACGTCATGTGAGAAAATAAAAAATCAAAAGCAGAAGCGGAAGTGATGCTTACCTGCAACACAAACAAAAAAAAAAAAATTCGATTAGATCAGAGTGAATAAGGAAAATATAAATGTAAAATAAAATTAAATTAAACTCAAGGGAGTAAATTTAATTATTTTTCGATTGAAAAAAAAAAAAAAAATGTTTTTCAATTATTAAATCTGGAAAACAAGAGTGAATATTTTTGATACTTTCATCGAATTCAATGGTGAATAATTATGAATAAAATTTATTTTTACATTTTGAATTGTATGAATATAATATTATTATAAACATATCTGGTGTGACTGGTCACACAAACATGATTTTCTTTTAACTTTGGTAACTGGAAGTTAGGTCTGTGCTTGTCACACAAGATTTGTGTCGACATAGGCCTATATTTTGTTAACGGCAACACATTAGAATTCAAGAGAAAAGTGTGCTTCAAACAAATTGGAGGACAAAATGAAAATATATATTTTAAAGAACATGTAAAAATTGATTGATTTATTATGTTTATATAGCTGCTGGTTTTAGCTTATCTCCATCCTTACTCAGACATTCAGACAACAAAGTAAGTTACAAGGAAAAAATATTTATTATTCATTTATTAATCAAAATTGTTGGAGCAAATTTTGAGGAAATCGAAAAAAGTATATCAGTAAAGTACTAGGACAGTATATAATTTTATATAGCTCTAGTTATCCTCCAACAGACAGACAACAAAGCAATATCAAAGGAAAGAATAAAATTTTGGATAGCAGTTATAACCAATTTTTTGCGAATTGTATAAATATATAAAGGATTCCATTTTTAATAGTGATTTTAAAATTAAAAGTTTGATTTTTAGTATCAGATTAATCAACAGTAGTAGTAGCCGCCGACCCCGCACCGCGGGATTAATAATGGCGAGGACAGAAGAAGAGGAGTAGACCTATATGAAACGTAATATTTTTAAAAAAAAGTAAAAGTATTTCTGTATTTTTGAAAAGAAGAGTTTTTTTTTTTATAAATTAAATAAATAAAAAATAAATTTAAGAAATTAACATAACCTGATGTTCTTTTATCTCCCTATCACCCTTAAATAACCAAGCATAGAAGGGTAAATTCCCTTTTTGCAAGTTGCTCCCCAATTTGTAGCTATAGTTTCTTTTGGACCGGTTCTATTTAAAGGCTGCTCTCGATCTCCATCCCCCCTTTACCCCTTTACTCAGAGCCATGTTATCGATTTAAGCTATATTTTGAGAAAAACAAGGGAATTTATAGACTCATGTTTGAAAAAGTTTGAAAATTTTAGAGAGAACAAATTTTAGTACTTCAATTCATATATTGAAATAATTCATAAAGCATGGAATCATATTTAGGATTTACAATAATAAAATTGATTTTACTTTAAAATGGTTTATAACCTCTAAAGTTTCAAAATTGACCATATATGGGAAATGAATAATTATATAAAATTAATTTGAATAGATATCAATAATTTTATGGACCTAATAATCTGAAATTAACCTATCATTAAAGAAAAGTCTCTACGAGAGGGAGTTGCTGTGACATCCCGTCCTGTGGAAGGGACTTATTATTTTAGAAAGAATGTTCCGAACAAAATTAAATATTAGCAATGGTTTGGAAAGACTTCCAGTTGCAAATTTGCACCGGATTAACCGAGAAACATATCTAATAGCAAATTTCCATATTTAAATAAAGAAATATAAAAGAGAGAGAGAGATCAGGACTTTATTTAATTCCACCCATGCAAACATCCACTGAATGTTTTTTATTTTTCAAATACAAATAAAGGAGATCAGACCTAAATGTAAATCTTGTTTGTAAATATGAGTCGGCATCTTCCGGAAGAAAGTCACAAGTCATTCGGATGGAGAGGAATTCAAAGAGGGGTTTAATTATTTATTAACTATTCAAATCAATAATAAGAAATTGTGTAGAGTATATTGATGGCAGACAGAGGGGCCAAAATTAAGCCTGAGTAACATTACATTTTATTTTCTAAATGTTTTTTTTTTTTTTGAGGTCAGGTTTTAAGACATCGTTCGTATTAAATTAATTTTTATAAGTAAATATGACAAAAAATTGATATGAAAAGTTGATCGCTGATTTGAATTTAATAAGACTGATATCTGAAGTGAGATCTGCCGACCCCGCACTGCGGGAATAAGCCGAAGAAAGAAGAAGACTGGTATTGGCTAATAACTCAAATAAAGATAAAAATAAGTAAATTATTTCATCCCATATTATTAATTTTTAATCTCATTTTTTTCTAAATTCTTGATAACCTAATATTTTTAATGATTTAACATCATTTGAAATACGAGCATTTTTTATGATAAAAACACTTTGTTAAAAAAATTATTTTGCCGTAAATAATACATAATAAATTTTAAAATAATGAAAATTAATATGAAAAAAATTGATTTTTGCTCTGGTAATATGATAATATAATAAAGGGCTTTAAATTGTTGAATTTTAATTATTATTAATAATTTTTTTTATCCATCATAATTTAAGTGATAATAGAGTTCATTTTATGCCCTAGTTTGGTCATTCGGCGTAAATAAAGTTAATTAATTTTTAAATTTTAATTTAATTATATTAAGTTTATTTATTCATTTTATTCAAGTAAAGCGCAGCATGAATGAATTTAATAATAAATGGATTATTAAGCAGACAAAAAAAAAATGAGAAAACATTTTTTAATTAAAAATAAGTCGTAGGATCTGCATTCAAAAAATCTTATTCAAAATTTAATTTGTTTTCCTAAAAAATAAAAGTATTATTCATACATCTTAAAAGAAAAATCACTAGGTGAATGGCTTGAGTATTTAATTATGCCTAGGGAGGCCATTTAAGGAAAATAATAATTTAAAAAATTCTAAATAAAATATTTGTATAAGAAACAAATTAAGTCGGCTTAGGAGTGAAGTTGTTACGCATGTTTCTGCCGATAAGGTGGCGTTGTGTGTTTTAAAAAGTAAGCAAAAAAAAAAAGAACGCTTATTAAGAAAATTTGCCAAGAGATGTCAGAATGGTAGCTAATAATTGAATGTATTTGATTGATTTTCATCGATCTTTTAGCAATGAATACTTTATAAATGTTATTATATATTATGTTTCTTCTATAAAAGCAGATAAATATAGGCCAGATATAGAATAATAGTAAGGCCTATACCGACTGTTACACTGTAAAAAAAAATTTTAATTTTAGTATGTTTTAGTATAGTAAATTTACAAATTTTCCTTGTAAATGATAACTACCATACATTTGTATACTAAATTTACAAATCTATGCATTCAAAAAATTTTTACAACCAAAAAACATTTTAAAATTACAATTCTCTTGGAAAATTAGAGTAAATATTGTAATTTTACCATACGATTTCTAATTTTACAATACAACGGCATTGTAATTTTAGAACACGGTTTGTAATTTTAGAAAAGGGTTTGTAATTTTACAAAAAGGTTTCTAATTTTACAATACAAGGGTATAGTAATTTTCCTTTTAAGGCTGCCAACATGGCCGACTTTGTTTCGACTGCTTTTTAGCTTTCTTAATAAAGACATTTTTGGCACTATAAGGATTTATTTAAGTTATAATAATACAAAAAATAATAATATTAAGATAACTTTAAGTTTATTTTTTATTTTATTATTTAGTAAAAATAGTTTACAATGAGGTCATACTTGAATGCCAAATAGCAGAGATAGATCATTAGTTAACAGGTGATTCGATGGTCAAATCGACTAGGCAGCAAGACTTCTACAAAAAAAGGTCAGTGTTCAAATCCTGGAGGAATTTTTCATTAAATAAAAATATTTATTTCACTCCATTCAGGTAGAGACGTCCCCTAAAGGTCAATAACCTATGGGTCCAGTCGTTAAATTTTTTTTTCTTTTTTCTAAATATTAGTAAAATTACAAACATTTGGATTGTAAAATTGCTAAATATTTGTAAAATTACCACACATTTGGACTCGAAAATTGCTAAATATTAGTAAAATTACCAAATTTGGACTCGAAATTGCTAAATATTGGTAAAATTACCAGACATTTGGACTCGAAAATTGCTAAATATTAGTAAAATTACCACACATTTGTAAACGATTTTTGCAAAGAGTTTTGTAAAAATATAATTCAACTGTATAGTAAATTTAGTATCTATTGGTCTTGGAAATTTGCTTACAACAAAAAAATTGTAAAATCATCGAAATTTTTTTTACAGTGTAGACTAGCCTGCCAACTTTTGCAAGAGTGCTGAACTTTGACAGTTAAATTTTAAATAAATCATCTAAGCTTATTTTAAAGTTTTCTTAATTAATATTAAGAATAATTTAATTTTTAAATTTAAAAAAAAAATGTAAAATTATTGGGACAGATGGTTTGCTGTAATTTTTTAATGTCAATAAAAAAATTATAACTTTCTGTTTCAATAATATAATATAATAATAGGAAATAAATTAAATCATGTGAAGAAAGCAGTTGATTTATTATAGGATAAAAATAAAATACTTTTTAATCAATTGATACAGGCGATCATAGGCACTAATTGGAGCATAGTATTATAGGAAATTTAAATTGTACACGACGTAACGTGTTTCAAATTGTTTTATTAACTTCATACTTATTTAGAAACTAGGTGTCATCTTCAGAAGTTTATATACAAGACTGACATTGTTTTTTGAAACAATTTGAAACACTTAACCTAGTGTCTAATTTTAATTCCCTAAAATACTTTTTATTTACAATTTATCTACGTTTCGGGGACTAAACAAACATCACATATCTTCCGAACATAGATATTCAAATGACATGACGAAACTATTTCCAAAAAATAGCTAAGAAAATTGGAGTCCTCAAAAAATAGTAGGTTTTAAATAAATGTTATTAATTAAAAAAATATCTTTGACGATCCGCATCACACCTCCACTACTATCAGAATGCAACAGAATTACACCCAAATAAATAAATCAACAACATCGGTAAATTAATAAGGGGGCGCCTGCCATTGAGTTGTTAATTGCGTGGGCGGTTTCGTAACACGGTTTCTCATTTTATGATCCCCATGTAATCGTAATCGTAATGATATTAAGTAAGGACTAGGGCCCAGCAGGCGTTCCGGACTATTTCACTATATTCTACTGACTTACTTTTTTGAATTAGCTAAATTTGGATCTCATCCAGGGAGACAAAAGGTCTCTGACATTCAGATAGTGAACAAAAGACAGACAGCCGTGTTTGTTTTTTGTTTGCTTTCATCCCTCAAGGCTTTTTTATTAAATGAGCACTTTAAAGGTTACAGGAAATATCACCAACCTACGGATTCGCGGTTCAGATAGTCGTAAAAGGAACTATTAATACTTGTGTGTATATTACTTTTGAAGTTTAAAATTCATCCAGAAAGAGAACGAGAGTCTAAGGGATTTCTATGGCCTTTTTATGGAACATAACTTACACTATAATAAGTTAATGACTAAGACGCGAGGGTATTAATGTCAAGTAACAAATCATGGGGTCAAAGAAATTCTTTCCACTCTAAACAAAAAAAATGTTTTTTAAGATTTTTTCCGTTTAGATTCTACTAGACTAATATTAAATAAACTTGAAAAGGTCATCTCTAAAAAAATGATTTGTTGATGAACATCCAAAGGAAATTAACATTTTATAGACCCTCGGGGCTTGGTGTAGAGGTTAGCGTGCTAACCTCGTATACTAAACGTCGCGGGTTCGGACCCCAGGCAGTCCGATGATTTTATTTAAGCCACTTGGATACCAAATGGCTTAAATAAGAATGCCTGGACCCCATATAATTATATGTATATTAAATCAATAACGGTTATCGTAAATGTCTTATATGGCCTGAGTTGCCGAAAAGACAGTGTGAATGTGGGTGTGAGTGTGAGTGTGAATGAGAAAAAAGTGTGAATGTTTAAAAAAAAAAAAAAAAAAAACATTTTATAGGTCTTGGGCCTACACAATTTTTTTTTAGCTATTAACATTTTTAATCAATAATTATGAAGTGTTGATGTTCTAATTTATTAGTTCGAGTACAGATAAAAAAAATTGGATATGCTTTGATAATTTCTTAGACATGTGGGATTTGAATGTTTTTTGTAATAAAAACAATAAATACAAAACAAATTATATATCCCCTTTTAAAAGATATCTAATCGTTGTCTTTTGTAGTAAACGTGAGAATAGAAAGTATTTTGAAAATTTTTTCCCCTTTCTTAGTAAATTAATATGAATATGAAAAGCATCTTTAATTAATCTGGTGTTACTTTTTTAATAATTAAAAGAGTTTGACGTTCAAAAGAATTAATTTCATGCTGAAATGAGCTCGGTGCTTAACATAAATAAAAGTGACTAAATCATCTCTTACTGTTGTTTGAATTATTTTATAAATAATAAATAGATTTCTAGAAATTTCATTAAAAGATTTTTTTAAAAGCTTATACAATATTTTTTAAGCTTATGAATTTTTAAATTCTAATAAATATGAATTTGAGCGGAGATAAGAAGACGTCTCAATTATTCTCATGAAAAATTGAATCAAAAGAGAGAAAAAAAGTGGAAAAGGGGATTAATCAATCAAAAAGATGAGACACTAAGGATAAGGGGTGGATAAGCATTTTAATGAAAAGAGAATAAAATAATTTATAAGGAAATGAATGAATGAAATGGACAAGAAGAAAAAGAATAGGCTCGGCCTAATTCAAATATAAAATTATTTATCAATAAAAAGTATTATATACTGCATATGCATGTCATTAAAAATAAATTATATGATATATGATTTTTAAGCCTGATAATAAAATAGTTTCATTCCCAATCATTTTGGTTTTTCAAATGTTAATACAGTAGTAAAAAAAAAAAAAAAACTGCCTCCTTCATTTTAATCAATCTTTTCCTAATCACTTTTTCATTGTCCGACCTTTTCACAAATTTTTCAGTAAGTTATAGTAAGCCTTTCCTGATGATAATTTTAATATTCTTCATAGCATATAAGCTGATGACGAGGTCAGGTAGATAGGATTTTTTTTCTCTCTTTAATTTTCGATATAAAAAATCTGGTCTGAAATTATATTGCGTGATCAAGTTCAGTTTTTCAGTGACCTGTTACGCTGCCGAAAACGAAATACTTGTAACTGTATCAAAATATAAACAACGAACAAATCTGGGCCAATAAGTTTTCTGGCTATATCGTTCCGGTAATTATTATTATTTTTTTTTGCTATAAACTGCTAATAATTACACGAAATATAATAGTAAAAATTAAAAGATAAAATAATTCTTTCGGTCCAAAATTCTTTTATTTACACCGTGGAAATTTTAAAATAATATATGAGATAAATAATAATATACTGTATAATAGATATAATAATCTCTATATAATAATATAATAATAAGTCTCCCCCCTTCCAACATGTACAGTGATGGAAAATATTAAGTCCCACACATGCGTTTTCTACTTGTGATTATTACATTGTTTTTAAAAATATTAAATATTTTTTAATGGAAACTTTCATGGTTCAAATTTCCAATAAAGATTTTCATATTCTTTTATAAAAACAATGAAATAATCACAAGTAGAAAACGTAAGGGTGGGACTTAATATTGACCCTCACTGTACATGTTCGAAGTGGGGGACTCTTTGATCAAACCAAATATTTTGTAGGACAAATATTTTTCTTTCAATAATGTTAATAATTTTCTTAAGATTTAATGAAAAAACCCATAAATAATAATAATTTTTGAGAATCGTCAAATTGAAATATTATATCCCTGTTACTCCCTGTTAGCTACCACAAACAAGAATTGTTGTGAGAGGAAAAATTGTTCGTCTCATCAAAATGAAGCTGCTCACGGAAAATTAGCTTGATAGTAATAACTTATAAAAATGGGCCTGGGATCCAGGACTAATAGAGGGTAGAAAAACAATTTAAAATTTTTAAATAAAAAATCCTGAAGAGGAAAAGTAAAAAAAAAAATTGCTTAGAAGGACTCGATTGAAATAAATCTTATAAAAAATTAAGATTCTAATTGCTATATTTTTACTTTCTCTTACCTCTATATATATGTTAATATATATAGAGAGAGAAAGTATTGCATTCATGTCAAAAATTCGATGTCGAGATTTTGACGAATATACACATTTTGAGGTCCCCTGAATCCAAAAAAAGTGGTTTTTGAAACATGGTCTGTCTGTCTGTCTGTCTGTCTGTCTGGGTACAATTTAAAGCATGAAAGAATAGAGCTAGGAGGTTGAAATTTTATATTTAAGTTAGAGACCCACCTAGGGAGTGAAAATAAGCTTTTTATCAAAATCAGTCAAAAAGTACTAGTACTTTACTGATGCACTTTTTCAGTTTTTTTCGATTTTCCTTAACGATTTTTTTTTTTAATTCAAAAATCAATTATTTTTTAGATTCTCTTTAAAATGTATATTCTTATTTTGTCATTGAAATCTTCTGAAGACCACTTTACTCTTGTACTCCATGGAAAAGATAGGAGAAATGGTTGCCATGGTAACAAAATATAAATATTTTCCCATACTTATAATTTTACTTCTTGAAATTGCCCTCGGGGCATGGCGTAGAGGTTAGCGTGCTAACCTCGTATACCAAACGTCGCGGGTTCGGACCCCAGGCAGTCCGATGATTTTATTTAAGCCAATTGGATACCAAATGGCTTAAATAAGAATGCCTGGACCCCATATATGTATATTTATCAATAAGGGATATCGTAAAAAGTCTTATATGGCCTGAGTTGCCGAAAAGACTGTGTGAATGTGAGTGTGAGTGTGAATGAGAAAAGTGTGAGTTAAAAAAAAAAAAAAAAAACTTCTTGAAATTCAAATGTACCGTACTGTCGGAAACTAAATATATGTCGACACGAAAAATCTGCTGTGCGCCAGTCACACCAGATTTTTAAATCTATCAAGGCCCTTGACCTATGCCTCAGAGGTAGAACATTAGTTAGCTTCTGGCGCCAAAGGTTAAGAGTTTTCATCTCGTCCCAGGCGAAGAATTTATTTCAATTAATTGGATACCATTCAATTGGAATAAATAGGGATGGAGTCTAAATGGCCTCAGAAAAAAGGTTTTAAAAAAAAACATCAAGCTATTTGCATATTTTTAATAAATGAACATTTGATAAATCCACTTGATTGAGTATATTTATAATTAGACAATTTTTAGGACCTTATAAAAAAAATAAACCTTTGTTTTAAAAACATTTAGTAAGAAAGAACAATACTTGATCAACATAAATTTATCTTACCGACAATCATTTGTTAAAAATAATTATTATTATCATTGATAACGCCTTATTTTTTTTTCCCTCCAATATATTGAGGCGTGGTGTGAGAAAATCTTCCAAACGATTATATCCCCTTGTAATCAAAATTTGGATTCATCCCACTCAAGAAAGAAAGAATTCAGGTATATTTTGTCATTAAAGGTGAAAGCAAACGGATTCATTTTTCAATCGCCATTTGAATACTAATCAAGATTTTAGGTTGTCAACAAATATATTCTTAATTAAACTTCCTCTATGTTGTGTCCAAATGCTAGAATTAAATTAAAAAAAAAAAAAAAGGGTTTTGGTTTGAAATAAAGAATTCAAGTTCCGGCCTTATTCGAAAGAACAATAAAGCATTAAGAATTTAGCAAAAAAAATAAAAAATAAAAAATTCAAAGAAAGCGTCATCAAGGTCCTAGATATTTAATTCACTAACGACTTCATTAAATTATAAACACTTTTTTCAATTATAAACATATAATCATCATTATATTTAATTTTATAAAATAATCATAATCCTTTTTTAAAGACAATGTCAAAGTTAATGATTACTTTTTAAAAACGAAGTGACAGCGAGCGAAAAATAAATAAATATTTGGCATATGGAAGAGAGAAAATAAATAAAGTAAAAAAATCTGATTCGAACCCGCGAGCCTCGGTATAGAAGGTTGGCACGCTAACCTCTACACCATGCCCGAGACATACCATGTTGCAAAAACCACTTTTTTGGACCCAGGTGACCCCAAAACGTGGATATCCATTAAAATCTCGACATCGAATTTTTGACATAAATACAATACTTTCTCTCTATATAAATTAACATATATAGGTAAATAACTTTGTGAATATTTTAAAAGTACTTATTAGTCTGTATGTGTCATGACGTCCAGATAAGACCAGGCAAAATATATAATTTGTAATCTAAAGGAAAAACTATAAATGATGAATTTTTTGTTTGTATTTCGACAAGTGTTTATAAGAAATAGATAGCACCTTTAAAAATTATTAAATTCAGATAAGTATGATTATTTTAATCACGAATAATATTCATTGCTTTAAAAATAACTTTTATTATGATATTTATATAAATTATAAAAACGTGTCATTTAAAGCAAAGCAAATAAAGAGAAACTAGAGACAAATTATTTAATTAAAAAAAAAAATTTTAATTGCACACGATACGTGTGCTGCCTTTTGTTTATTGTCCTAAGATATTTAATATTTATTATATCTTGGACAGAGGGGTTTACGATTAGTTAATTTATGTTTTTATTTTGGGTAATGAACTTGAAAATTAAATATCGATTCTTGGAATTCTAGAAAGGTTAATTTTCGAAAAAATCCAAATAGGCACATTTAATCATTAGAATCCCTAGACATTTGACATTTATTTTGTCTAATTTATAATAGTAAAAAAAAATATGAGGGGAAAGGGGAAAAAGTCAATATCCGAAGAAAAATAAATTAAAATCACCTTTATAATAAAATAAGTTAAATTTTTCTACTGAACTTAAGTACTTTGACCTCTGAAGAACTATTAATAATATTAAATAATATAAATTGACATTCTTTCTGCAATACAAAACTGAATTACTACATCGCTATTATTTGTATTAAATATGAACTTTTAAATAATGTTTTCTATAGCGTGACGCGTAAATAACAGCTACTAGAATTGCGAAGTAATTTGTTATTGGTTTGTGCATTGACTTACATAGCCAGACGTTGCCCTGAGGCGCTGTCTGCAACAGATGCAAGTTGAAGTCGAGACCTGCAAGATCCTGACGTAGGGTAGCACTATCCATTCCGAGGACCCGGTCGGGTAGGAGGAACAGGTGGTCGATGCCCTCCTGGGGGCCAACCGAAGCCCGTTGGGGCCGGGATGCCGTCAACATGACAAGCGACGGGTCATAGGAGACCGAGGACACGTGTCTCGAAATGGTCAATTCACACAAGAGGAACACTGAACACTAATAACTTTGGTAACGCCAAGTTAGGCTGCTGCGCGCATACTGCTGGGAGGCTCAGCGGAGCGGCGTGCCGTAGCCACCGCCGCCTGCCCCCCGAGCCCCGCGGAGGAGGAGTGGGGGAAACCGCCCCGCTAGACTGAGGGTGGGGCGACGGCCTGGAGCAGCCAGGTGATCAAACTCCCCACGAACCCTTTCCAAATATTGCCAAAATGCTAATTGTCACTCTTTTATCTATTACTAGCCTCGGGAATTATATTTTGAAAATATAAAATAATAAATCTAGTGTGACTGATCGCACAGCACACAACTTTCTCTTATCTTCAGAAATCGAAAGTTGTGTTCTGTGCATGTCAAACCAGATTTTTGTGTCGAGATATATTTAGTTTCCGCCAATATATTAGAATTCGAGATGTAAAATTTATAAGCATGGGGAAATATTTATATTTTGTTACCATGGCACCATTTATCTTATCTTTCCCATGGAGTACAAGAGGAAAGTGGCCTTCAAACAATTTTGAGAGCAAAATGAGAACATATATTTTAAAGAGCATTTAAAAAATAATTGATTTTTGAATTTTAATCAAAATCGTTAGAGCAAATTGAATTTGAGTATCCTTATTCTTGACTTTATCCATACGATATGCGGGGTCAGGGAATTTAATTAAAAAAAATTTCAGCCCTCGGGGCTTGGTGTAGAGGTTAGCGTGCTAACCTCGTATACCAAACGTCGCGGGTTCGGACCCCAGGGAGTCCGATGATTTTATTTAAGCCAATTGGATACCAAATGGCTTAAATAAGAATGCCTGGACCCCATATATGTATATTAAATCAATAACGGTTATCGTAAATGTCTAATATGGCCTGAGTTGCCGAAAAGACAGTGTGAATGTGTGTGTGAGTGTGTGAGTGAATGAGAAAAAAGTGTGAATGTTTAAAAAAAAATCTGGTGTGACTGGCGCACAGCACACAACTTTCTCTTACCTTCGGTAATCGAAAGTTGTGTACTGTGCTTGTCACACCAGATTTTTTGTGTCGACATGTATTTAGTTTCCGACAGTAGGGTACAATTGAATTCAAGATGTAAAATTTATAAGTATGGGAAAATATTTATATTTTGATACCATGGCAACCATTTCTCCTCTTTTCTATGGAGTACAAGAGTAAAGTGGTCTTCAGAAGATTTCAATCACAAAATGAGAATATACATTTTATAGAGAATCTAAAAAATAATTGATTTTTGAATTTTAAAAAAAATCGTTGGAGCAAATTTTGAGAAAATCGAAAAAAACTGAAAAAGTGAATCAGTAAAGTGCTAGTACTTTTTGGTCGATTTTGTTCAAAAGCTTCGTGTCACGTCCCATGGGGGTGCCTAACTTAAATATAAAATTTCAACTTCCTAGCTCTTTTCGTTCTTGAGATATTTTGTTCAAAGACACACAGACACACAGACAGACACACACACAGACAGACAATGTCGCGAAAACCACTTTTTTGGATTCAGGGGACCTCAAAACGTGAAGATCCATCAAAATCTCGACATCGAATTTTTGACATGAATCCAATACTTTCTCTCTATATATATATTACATATATACATAGGTAAGAGAAAGTAAAAAATCCGATGCTTGTTGTTTATTTATATTTTGTTAACATGGCAACCATATCTCCTATCTTTGCAATGAAGTATAAAGATCAATTTTATTATAGGGGCATCGGCTAAAAATAAATACTTTTGCATATTATCTGTTTATTTGTAAATATTTTTAAATATGAAATTGCATTCATGGACCTTCATCAAGAGTCGCTGTGACATCCTGAGTCCTTCAATCAGAAAAAACTTTATGTTAATTTTCTCAAATCTCGGTAGGTGGCGCTTGACACACTAATGCGTAACAGGGTCCATATAGGCCAAGAAAAAGTAAAAATATATTTTTTTTTTAATTGAGCCGATTTTTTCAGTTCGAGGAATATATTAATATATTTTTAATTTTATTGCTTTTTTAATTGATTCTGAGAACGCGTGAAGTTAGAGCCGATTGTTTTACTTGCAGACGGCTTGGCCTTGAGCTGAAAGCAGATGATTTAAAAAATTATCTCTCTTTCACTTGCACTCAGGGTTTATTTAGTTCGTACGATGTTGCTATAAATGAATCGTTCTTTTGAATGCCCTGTTAAAAAATTAACTAAGATATATTGATATTAAAATCAAGAGATTATTTAATTAAGCTAATTTATTAAATGCCCTCAGACTCTCTTCTACTATCTAATTTTCTTAAAATAACTAAAATTAAAAGAAAAAGATTTAAATTATGTTACCATGGCAACCGACATTGAATTTTTGACATGATCGCAATACTTTCTCTCTCTAAATATTTCATATATAGGGTAAGAGAAAGTAAAAAAAGATTGAATTAGATTGAAGAGCCATCAAAGCTACTAGTACAATCACCCCTTTGAAATACATATATGAGGAGTTATGATTGTCCTATTTAAAATTGGTATGGTTGTTTTTTACTTTGTCTTACCTCTATATATCTTAATATATATTGAGAGAAAAGTATTGGATTCATTTCAAAAATTCGATTTTGATGAATATACAAGTTTTGGAGTCCCCTGAATCCAAAAAAGTGGTTTTCGCAACATGGTCCCGCTGTCCGTGTGTCTGTGAACAAAATATCTCAAAACCGAAAAGAGCTAGGAGGTAGAAATTTTATATTTAAATTAGGAACCCTTCCAAGAGGTGAAAATTAGCTTTTAAACAAAATCGGCCAAAAGTACTTTTTTAGTTTTTTTTTTTCGATTTTATCAAAATTCGTTCCAACAATTTTGATTTTAATTCAAAAATCAATTTTTTTTAGATACTCTTTAAAATGTATATTCTCATTTTGCCCTCAAAATTGTTTGAAACACACTTTACTCCTGTACTTCATAGGAAAGATAGGAAAAATGGTTGCCATGGTAATAAAATAGAAATATTTTCCCATGATTATAAATTTTACAACTTGAATTCTAATATATTGGCGGAAACAAAATATATGTCGACACAAAAAAAAATCTGGTGTAACAAGCATAGAGCACACCTTTCAATTGCCGAAGGTAAGAGAAAGTTGTGTGCTGTGCGACCAGTCCCACCAGATTTTTTGTTTTCATGAAGGTGAAAAAGATTTCTAATTAAATTATAAATTAAAGTATGAATAAAAACGATTATAATATGGTATTAAATATTTGTAAACAAAAAGTAATATGACTTTTTTATTTTGAAATAAAAATTAATCATTTTAAAATAAAAATTACAAATGTCAGATGATTTTTGTATGTCCCAAAAGAGAGAGAGTCACATATTTTAAAGCACCCCTAGAGATAAATTCCCCTGAAAAATTTATGAGTCAGAGGAGCGAGATTGATGAATTTATTGATGTTAAAAAAATATATCCAGAGACAAGAGAATAAAATTTAAAATTCTGTTTTATCAAGAGTCGCAGGAGCGACTCGTCGCCGAGCAAGTAAAAAGCAAAAGAAAGCAAAGAAACTCTTAATACTACCATTTAGTTGATATTCCAATAGATGCCAATGGCCCATTGCATTTAGATGGACGAGTCGTCCCTAGACTATATTATCAAGAATGATTTTAAATCCTTAATAAAAGATAGGGACGTGAAAATTTTTTTTGAGAAACTTTTCTCTTTCTGGGCGAATATCTCAAAAAGTTTTTAAGATATCGGAGCCAAATTTTTTTTATATTAAACTAGAATAAATAAGGATTATTTTGAGCACGAATTCAAAAAAAAATTCCAGTCCCAAAAAGAATGGCAGAGGCTCAAAGTTGAGATTTTGCCGATTTCGGAAGGTCAAAAGTTAGTCTCTTATTTTTCCTTTTTTTTTTTTTTTTTTTTTTTTTCTTTTTTTTTTTCATTCTTTTCTTCAATTTTCAAATTTTTAGACAAAGCTACAGGTTTCCCTGCTGGACCGATTAGGATGAAATTTAAAATACAAATAGGTACTATCAAAAACCCGATACCTTTGATATAAAATTTCATTTTGGATAAAAAGTGACTTTTTGAGAGGTATTCAAAATTTCAAATTTGTCCTATCTTTAACATGGCGAAAAGACAATTCTAACTATTTTGCTCCCTGATGACGTCATCTAGGAACATATCTATTATTATTAGTAATTTTCATCCCTAATGGAACAAAAATTTTTTAGGATAGATCCATTCAGATAGAAATAGATTAACGTGATAAGGGAGTGCTACCAACATAACAAAAATAAAAAACCTAAAATTTTATAAAATTTGGTGAAATCCTATGTTTATCGTTTCGAATGGATACCAAACGAAGTATTTACAATCTACCAACATAACAAAAATAAAAAACCTAAAATTTTATAAAATTTGGTGAAATCCTATGTTTATCGTTTCGAATGGATACCAAACGAAGTATTTACAATCTACCAACATAACAAAAATAAAAAACCTAAAATTTTATAAAATTTGGTGAAATCCTATGTTTATCGTTTCGAATGGATACCAAACGAAGTATTTACAATCTACCAACATAACAAAAATAAAAAACCTAAAATTTTATAAAATTTAGGGAAATCCTATGTTTATCGTTTTGAATGGATACCAAACGATGTATTTACATTCTACCAACATAAGAAAAATAAAAATCCTAAAATTTTATAAAATTTGGTGAAATCCTATGTTTATCGTTTCGAATAGATACCACACGATGTATTTACATCCTACCAACATAACAAAAATAAAAATCCTAAAATTTTATAAAATTTGGTGAAATCCTATGTTTATCGTTTCGAATAGATACCACACGATGTATTTACATCCTACCAACATAACAAAAATAAAAATCCTAAAATTTTATAAAATTTGGTGAAATCCTATGTTTATCGTTTCGAATGGATACCAAACGATGTATTTACATTCTACCAACATAACAAAAATAAAAAACCTAAAATTTTATAAAATTTGGTGAAATCCTATGTTTATCGTTTCGAATGAATACCAAACGATGTATTTACATCCTACCAACATAACAAAAATAAAAATCCTAAAATTTTATAAAATTTGGTGAAATCCTATGTTTATCGTTTCGAATAGATACCACACGATGTATTTACATCCTACCAACATAACAAAAATAAAAATCCTAAAATTTTATAAAATTTGGTGAAATCCTATGTTTATCGTTTCGAATGGATACCAAACGATGTATTTATTTTTTACTGTTTGGAATGCATATTAAAAGATCTATTCATGGGATAACTTAATATTTAATAAACAAAAATTAATAAATAATATTTTCATGTAATATTTCACAAAAAGAAGTGAAATCTCAGCCAAAAACATCGGAGATGCAAAAAGGGGCGCCTCGCATTATTTTTGCCTAGCGTCGAGGTGAAATCAAAAAAATGCGCCTCGCTTTTCTGATTTATATAAAAGCGAGGATATATGAAACAAATAAAATTCTGTAGGGGTTTTATTTAAGTGAAAATATTTCCTCGCTTTTATATAAATCAGAAAAGCGAGGCGCATTTTTTTGATTTCACCTCGACGCTAGGCAAAAATAATGCGAGGCGCCCCTTTTTGCATCTCCGATGTTTTTGGCTGAGATAAAATATAATACATAATTATTGAGAAGCAAAGGTAGGAAATCGATTATCATTTCTCATAATTTAAACTTGTTTAAGCTAAGATCTACGTTTTAGAGTCTAATCTCTCCTAGGAGGTATGTATTCGAAATTTGTCGCAATTTCTAGAGAAGGTGCGCCCTGGGAATAAGTAAACCACCCTGTCTTTATTAAGATGGGAGGGAGTTTGAGTAATTACCATAAAGCCAAGGTCACCCTCCCAAGTTTGCAGATCGATAAGGAGGAGGCGAATGCAAATAAAAATCGGGCGTCGAATTGATGGATTTTGTGGTCGCTGAAGGATTTCTATTATGCCCTTATGAAAGCCTTCTGCCTTTATAAATAAAATATCAAGAGCTGAGAAACATGTTCACAATCTTGTTAAAGACTTTGAATATTTCTTTAAAAAGAATCGATTTAAAAATACTGGTAGTTAAATTAATGATTTTACTTTCTCTTACCTCTATATATGATAATATATATAGAGAGCAAGTATTGAATTCATATCAAAAATTCGATGTCGAGATTCTGACGGATATACAACGCAATATGTCCTGTCTGCGTGTCTGTCTATGATCAATTTAAAGCATGAAGGAATTGAGCTAGGAGGTTGAAATGTTATATTTAAGTTAGGTACCCTCCTGAGGCGTGAAAATAATCTTTTAATCAAAATTGGCCAAAAAGTACTAGTACTTTACTGATGTACTTTTTCAATGTTGTTCCGATTTTTTAAAATTTGCTCTAACGATTTTGATTAAAATTCAAAAATCAATTATTTTTTAAATGCTCTTTAAAATTTATGTTCTCATTTTGCTCTCAAAATTGTTTGAAGCACGCTTTACTCTTGTGCTTCATGAGAAAGGTAAGAGAAATTATTGCTATGGTAACAAAATATAAATATTTTCCAATGTTTATAAATTTGATTTCTTGGATTTTAATATATTGGCGGAAACTAAATATATCTCGACCCAAAAAATTTGGTGTGGCAAGCACAGTACACAAATTTCTTTTACCTGCTCCTATTTCGAGCAATTAATCTAACAATATATTAGAGAAAAAGTAAATTTCAGTGAATTAGTTAAATTTCCTGCAAAATATATCGCCTCAATTGCCCTGCTGAATACCTCAGCTTTTCAAATAAAGAATTTAAATTAAATATTTATATTATTGGATTTCAATTCAATTCGTAACTTATATGCACATAAATATAATAAATTATTTTATCTAAAACGAACTAAGAGTTTTTTGATACTCTATTTTTTATTGATATTATTTGAAAAAGAATAAGAGCCCATTTCATTTCCAATAAAGATTTAATCGTGTGAGTTTAAAGCTAAAACGAAGCCTATCACATCGATCTAAAATTATTATTTTTAATCTTTAAACTATTTTCTATTAAGGCCTTAGCGATCAAAATTTAATAATAAATATAGAAAGTGAAATGGAATAATGATTCTTTGTGAAATTCTAGAGATATTTCAAATCTCAAGTCCATAAATAATTGCCAATTTTTAAATTTTTTTTTTTTTTGTATTTAAAAGATTTTGATTAAAAAAAATTTCTCTTGTAATTAAAGGTTATTATATTTATTGTATATAACCTTTCTATATAAATTTATAAAGAATTTTAATTTATTTTCTAAAAATTTTTTGCAATTAAAAAATAATCTCGTCTTACAATTATCTCTAAGTCTACATTTATTAAAAATATGTTTGAAAATCGTTTTAATTGAAAAAAATTTTAATAAAACAAAAATATACAAATTGTCTGTCAGTACTGCCTATACATTTGTTAGAGCTCCCTAGAAATCAACAGCTCAGCTCTTGAGAAGATAGAGAGAAAATAATAGAAAAAAAAGTAATAAATTAGTTGGCCAGTTGGGTTGCCTAACTTCCAGCGAACATAAATGAACGAAAATCGTTCAACCCCTACATGAAGGTTTGTTGCAACCCGAGTCAAAAAACAAATTTTAGTTTTAACCTCAGAAGCCTCTATTCCTTTGATGTTTTATTTGCCGCTCAGAAAGTAATTCTACTTTAACACTCAAAACCCTCATTGAAGACTATGAGGTTTAAATATGAATTACCGATTGATTTGAAATCCTAACTATAACCTCGAAACTCTCATGTATCGGAAAGTTGTAGCTGGAACTTAGATAAAAAGTTGTAGTTAGGACTTAGAAAATTTATGATTCAGGAAAAAAAAATTTTTGTGCTATTTATAAGTGACCACTTGGGGGTGATATTTTAGATTTTTATAGTTTTAAAACAAACAATATTGATGACCGAAACTCCTCAACTATGCTAATTTTTCGGCAAGGATGCAGGATGGGAAAAACAAAAATAAAAATTTTTTATTTTCCCCAGATGAGTTTAATATCCTGATATTTCGAAGGCACAGGGGCTCTTCTTCTTCAGAGGAAGCTCATTTTACACTCTGCTAACATTATAACAGTCAAGATTTTTTGCATAAACAAAGCCATTTGACCTCGGTTACTCCAGTGAACATAAAAAACAAAACATAAAACAACAAAAATTTTTATTTTTGTTTTTCCCATCCTGCATCCTTGCCGAAAAATTGGCGTAGTTGAGGAGTTTCGGTCTACAATTCTCTCGGCATCACTCATTAAGCTTCAAACAATATTGTTAATAAAATCAAATGAACCTTGAAATTGTTTAACCATTCGATTTGCTAAAGAATATTCCTATATATAAAAGGGGTGGGGGTAAATTTTATGGGGATTAGATCATTTGAGGTTTTTGAGGTTCAAACCAGTATAGAATATATATGGTTAGAAGTTTTTGAGGATCAATTGTAGGTTCTGCAGTTCTGGTTTAAATCTCAAAGTTGTAAAACTGTCCGTAAGTAGGATTTTCACATCTGCTGTTTTAATCTTCACCTACTTAATTACAACAACTGCAGACATGGAGCACATACATATATCATAGGATTTTGAGGCACAGACTGGGATTACTTTCTATGTTGAATCCAATCTCCAAAAAATTAAACTGACCCTCGAAAACCTCACTGAAGATTTTGAGGTTTAAATAGGAATTTATGTTTTGACTCGGGAATAGTTTGAATCCCAAAAAAATTTAAAAGAAATATCAAGAATTCAATTTTTTTTTTCAGATATGAAAAAGAATAAAAGGAAGCTAAAACTTTTACTTCCTTCTTTCGAATAGATTTTATAGAGATGTTAAAATAAATTTCTATATCTTGATATTCACGCTAGTAAATAAGCTATTTTCCTATTCATAGCTTTCTCAAATGGCGGAAATATAATAATAATAATAATATTGTAAAAAAAAATGGATTGAATCACATATATTCTATAGGAAATTGGAATAAATAAAATATTATTGTTAATACTGTATTTGCAGATGGGAATTCATACTTTACTTTCAAAGACTATTATTCGAGTTGCGCAAGTTTATTCATTATACCACTGTAGCTATATAAGTAAATTTATTTATTGAACAGAAATATAATTATATTTATTTATTCTTTATATATTATCGCGGGTGGGCGACATAAGGAAGCAGCGTAAGCAACGTCCCCCAGTTGCCATCGGTAGGCTATATTAAAAATTTCAAATATAAACGAATATATGGCTTTAGCAGCCGAGAGGAAAATTTAAAAAAATATAATAATACTCTAGTAAATTAAATATATATCGACACTCTGGTGTGACCGCACACATCACATAACTTTCGATTACAGGAAGCAACAGAAAATTGTGGGAGTCACACTTTTTAACTTTGCCCACCAACCATAGGTAGGTAATGTTAATGTAATCGTAAAAAAAATCGAAATTTTTCTGAAGCTGCCAAAATGCGTTTTGAGGTCCCCTGAATCCATTTAAGTAGTTTTTGGAATGATGTGTGTGTGTGTGTGTGTGTCTGTGTGTATGTCTGTGGTATTTTGCACACATAAACTAGAGGTAAAGGTCAAGAACTGAAAAGCTTTTGGTAAACATCGGACCATTAGGGGGCGCTCTAGAGGGGGGGGGGCAATATTTTTTCTTACATAACCTATAATTTTATATATATATTCAGAAACTAGACTTTCTCTCGAGTAAAAGGATATATAATATTGATTAAAGGTCAATTAAAAGTTATTAATATTATAATATTAATCTACTATGTTCATTGTGATTTGGATGATAATTAATCTAGGATTAATTCATAAAAAAACAATCCTTTCTAAAATAATTCTCTTTGATATGAAGGGTAGCCAGCATTCGAAAGTTGAGGGCAGCTTTGAGTTCTGCTTTGATATTATAATTCAATTAAGGCTCCTTTCATCCCGTGGAACAATAAATGCGTTTTTTCCTCCGATATCCAAATGACGACTCGAATGCATTCCACTGCACGCTTCGTCGAGCAAAACTATCAAACGAACCAAAATCCATTTCAAGTCGCAAAAAAAAAAAAAAAAAAAAAAAAAAAAAAAACGTTTGACAAATGGAGAAGGCAGTTCGCTTCTGCCGTTAAGTCAGTAATGTGTGGGTGGAGAAAAGTGTGTGGGTCTCTCTTTCTGTCCCTGGTCACCTGGATGGAAAAGGTCAAACGAGGAAATCTCAAAAATATGAAGAAAAATAGTCTTGACAAATATGATCAGAGAATCTTTCATTTCTCTCTTCGGTCTTTTTCATTATTTTTGTGAGAAAAAAAGATTAAATCATTTATATATTACTATCTCTTTGCAACGCTGTGATTTAATCTCTTCTATAAAGTTTAATCTCTCTAAAAAAACTTGCGTTTTGAGAGTTTAATAAATAAAAGCTTACAATTTATTTTAATTATTAAGTCATTATTTTTTTAGGTTATTATATCTTAAAAAGACTCAATAAAAATTATCATAATGGTATAAGAAAAGATGGGAATGAGGCTCTGTACAAAAAGATTGCACGGGCATGCTTGTCAAGTTTGTAGTTACGTGTGTAGCAGCCTTTAGAAGGGCTTTTAAAAATTATAACCTAAATGGCCACAGATGCCGAAGAAAAAATTATAATATCAAAATGCTCAATAATATTTTTTCAAGTCTTTTTTTTATTTGCCTTTGTTTTATTTGTTGTTTTATGTTTTTTGGAATTGTTCGAATGTTTGGTTGTTGTTGTTTGGATCTATAAGAGATCCGAAGAAAATAAATTTATTTATTATTTGCACTTAAGAGATGACCAGTCTGTTGATGCCTTTGTAATAAAAGTCAGTCTCTAAGTTTAAGTGGACAAGAAAGAAAGTGAAAGATAAAACTATTTAGAAAAGTTAACATCTAAAGGTTAATGGCATAATTAATTTACCAAATTAATACGAATAATATAAAATTTAGGAAAAAAACTATTCGTATACAATAAATGGAAGAATAATTTATCTAAAGAATAATACCATTAAATAGAAATAATATGCGTAGCCAAGGAGGGTTCCAGTAAATTCCTCTTGAGCTAACTTGGGTCAAATTGCTAATTCCAATGGGAGTTAAATCCCTTCAACTAGGAGAAGGGTCTGATTTCGAATGCGACCGACCGAAGGGAAATTAATTTAAAGAGAATTATCCAGAATTAGTTTGAACATTAATTTGTCTACGATATAATCAATCAATGTAAAATTTTAAAGATTTTTTTTATTTGTTGATTGAATAAAAGCTTCTTCTTTGGATCAAATCAAAGAAAAATGAAAATGGATTACTATTATTCTAAAAACATCGTTTCTTGCAAAAAATTTTATAAATTCGACTTTGAATTGTGATGTCACACTTAGAGAAACCCCCAGGTCCCCAAAGTCACAATTAGCAACATTTTATATATGGACGATCCCTAACTATAACAGGCTATAAAATTTTATATTCATTGATCTTTTTCGGCCTTTTAGACCCTGAACCTATTTTTCTGAATGAATTGGTAGCCAATATAATTTAGAGGAAGGGAAGTAAACCTCTGACCCTTAACACGAACGAGTGAGGCCTATTCTTCTGTGAAACAGCCTAAGGGCTAGCAAAAGTTTTAAAAAATAAATTTCTAATGGCCCTCGGGGCTTGGTGTAGAGGATAGCGTGCTAACCTCGTATACCAAACGTCGCGGGTTCGGACCCCGGGCAGTCCGATGATTTTATTTAAGCCAATTGGATACCAAATAGCTTAAATAAGAATGCCTGGACCCCATATATGTATATTAAATCAATAACGGTTATCGTAAATGTCTTAAAGGGCCCAAGTTGCCGAAAAGACAGTGTGAATGTGTGTGTGAGTGTGAGTGTGAATGAGAAAAAAGTGTGAATGTTTTTTATAAAAAAAAAATAATAATAATAATAACTTTCTAATGCTGATTACATTTATAGTTGAAATTATTTAATTCTATATAGAAAAAAATTGGCAAGTAAATTTAATGATTTCAACCATACAAAATTCCGCCAAACAAATTAGGGTGGCTAAAATTGAATTTTTTATTGAGAATGTTTTTCAAATTTTAAAAATATCCCTATAGATAGCTATATATTTATGTGGTGTCGATATAAAAAAATTTATTTTCTTGATAAAAAGAGTTTATTTACACAAACCCCTTGGGAAAATTTTGACAGAATTGGAAAATTTGATTGATCCCTTCCTTGACACATGTTAATTGAAATCATCCCGAACGAAATAAAATATTGAACAAAATAAATAAATGGTCATGGCAATAACGAGAATTCGAATGACAAAAACAAGACAAGCTGACACCCCGGGGTAAATAAATACGATTTGCTGCAGTTTCATTAATCTCTTGCGTTTTTACTTTCTCTTACCTATGTATATATGTAATATATATATAGAGAGAAAGTATTGGATTCATGTCAAAAATTCGATGTCGAGATTTTGATGGATCTTCACGTTTTGAGGTCCCCTGAATCCAAAAAAGTGGTTTTCGCGACATGGTCTGTCTGTGGGTGGGTGGGTGGGTGGGTGGGTGGGTGTGTGTGTGTGTGGGTGTGTGTTCAATTTTAAGCATGAAGGAATTGAGCTACGAGGTTGAAATTTTATATTAAAGTTAAACACCCCCCGGGACCGGAAAAATAAGCTTTTAATCAAAATCGGCCAAAGAGTACTAGTACTTTACTGATGTACTTTTTCAGTTTTTTTCGATTTTCTCAAAATTTGCTCCAACGATTTTTTTTAAAATTCAAAAATCAATTATTTTTTAGATTATCTATAAAATGTATATTCTCATTTTGTGATTGAAATCTTCTGAAGACCACTTTATTCTTGTTCTCCATAGAAAAGATAGGAGAAATGGTTGCCATGGTAACAAAATATAAATATTTTGCCATACTTATAAATTTTACATCTTGAAAATCGAATGTGCCGTACTGTCGGAAACTAAATACATGTCGACACAAAAAATCTGGTGTGACAAGCACAGAACACAACTTTCGATTACCGAAGGTAAGAGAAAGTTGTGTGCTGTGCGCCAGTCACACCAGATTTTTCATATTGCAGAAAAAGAGAGAAAAACAAATCCTAGTTTAAAGAAATCATCTAGGACTGTGCGTGAAGGGCTAATAAAAATGATAAATTATTTCTCGCTTAATTTTATTTACTTTTCTTGTGCTGGAGAGAATTGGTTTTAACAAAATCCTTATGAATTCGTTTCCAACCCAATTATATTGAAAACAATGTATCAAGTGAAAAAAATCCATTAAAAAAGTATGCATTTGAATTAAAACTACTAATGAGTGATTCTCACTTTTTTTTTATTATTAGTCAAATTTCAAGAAAATGAATATAGTAAAAAATGTTCTATTATTATCATTTTTTGGGTTAAAAAAAATTAAATAAAGTGGAAAAATAAAAAAAAGAAACAACGCAAAAGATATAACGCGAATGTTCAGTTTGAGCGTCGCCCAACCAGAAGCTGTTGACTAGAAAGGTTTTGGAAGGAAACAACAGAATGTGTATAAAGCGGATGGCCTAAAAATTTCCGACATCAACATCAAAATGGCCATTATTTTGAAGAGAAAGACGCCGAGCACTATTTCGACGATTTAAAGAGAATGGGAGCAACGCAAGAAGAAGTGGGGAGACTTACAAAGAGGCTGTAGAAAAAAAAATAAATTTGATTAAAAATGTCTTGTATCTTACGTTAGTTAGGTCGGAAACCTTTCTGCTAACCCTTGAACTTTATTATAGAAATGTATTAATTATTATTATTTTATTTGTCAAATTATATGAAAATGTTTTTGGTTCAAACTGATCTGATGATGTCATATCAAGACGAAATCGGTCTACAAAAGAAATATACTGTAAAGTACCAATGAAGTACGTGGCTGTTGATTTATGCACAAGGAAGGAAGCAGGTGCAGCCAAAATTAAAGCCTCCGATTTTGTTACAATTAATGAGACGTTTCGAGAAAACTTTATTTCCTCATCATCAGTCTTTCAAATTGTATTTGTCCCGGAGTTGTTAAAAGGGCACAATACATTTATTATGTATTTTCTTTATGGGTGTGTTATTCATTTGTGTGAGAACATTCTCACTGAACAAGTCAATGAATAACACACCCATAAAGAAAATACATAATAAATGTATTGTGCCCTTTAACAACTCCGGGACAAATACAATTTGAAAGACTGATGATGAGGAAATAAAGTTTTCTCGAAACGTCTCATTAATTGTAACAAAATCGGAGGCTTTAATTTTGGCTGCACCTGCTTCCTTCCTTGTACTGTAAGTACATTTAATACATTTTGTTGTTACTTCACAACCTTAATATATCAAAAAGCATTTTATCACTCTGTTGACTAGTTTTTACTTCCTCGTACCTCTATATATATGTTAATATATAGTGAGAGAAAGTATTGGTTTCATGTCAAAAATTCGATGTCGAGATTTTGATGGATCTTCACGTTTTGAGGTCCCCTGAATCCAAAAAAGTGGTTTTCGCGACATGGTCTGTCTGTCTGTGTGTCTGTGTGTCTGTCTGTGTGTGTGTCTGTGAACAAAATATCTCAAGAACAAAAAGAGCTAGGAGGTTGAAATTTTATATTTAAGTTAGGCACCCCCATGGGACGTGACACGAAGCTTTTGAACAAAATCGACCAAAGAGTACTAGTACTTTACTGATGCACTTTTTCAGTTTTTTTCGATTATCTCAAAATTTGCTCCAACGATTTTTTTTTTAATTCAAAAATCAATTATTTTTTAGATTCTCTATAAAATGTATATTCTCATTTTGTGATTGAAATCTTCTGAAGACCACTTTACTCTTGTTCTTCATAGGAAAGATAGGAATTTCTCCTATGGTTGCTATGGTAACAAAATATAAATATTTTGCCATACTTATAAATTTTACATCTTGAAAATCGAATGTACCGTACTGTCGGAAACTAAATACATGTCGACACAAAAAATCTGGTGAGACAAGCACAGTACACAACTTCCGATTACCGAAGGTAAGAGAAAGTTGTGTGCTGTGCGCCAGTCACACCAGATTTTTTTAAAACACTCACACTTTTTTTCTCACACTCACACACACATCAACACAGTATTTTCAGCATATAACTTTTGACGATAACCGTTATTTGAATATATATGTATTTGGGGTTCAGGCATTCTTATTTAAGGTTGACTAGAGTTAAATCAAAGGTTTTAGAGCCGGTATTGAATTTTTCTTGGAAATTTTTCTTCAAAAAAACAATTAATAATTAAAGAGTTGAAAATTGTCAACGAGTAATGTAATCCTTTCTTATATAAATTACATGCTTTTTATAAATGCTAAATTGTTAGTATCAAATTTGAAAAAAAAAAAACTAGAGTGACTGGTCGCACAACACACAACTTTCTCATCTTCAGTAATCAAAAGTTGTGTTCTGTGTTTTCACACCAGATTTTTTGTGTCGACATGTATTTAGTTTCCGACAGTACGGTACGTTCGAATTTCAAGATGTAAAATCTATAAGTATGGGGAAATATTTATATTTTGTTACCATAGCGACCATTTCTCCTATCTTTCCTATGAAGTACAAGAGTAAAGTGGTCTTCAGAAGATTTCAATGGAAAAATGAGAATATACATTTTAAAGATCAATAAAAAAATAAGTGATTTTTGAATTTTAATCAAAATCGTTGAATCTAATTTTGAGAAAAACGAAAAAAAGTGAAAAAGTGCATCAGTAAAATACTAGTAGGCCTATAAGATTTTGTTCAAAAGTTTCGTGTCCCGGGGGGGGGGGGGGTGCCTAACTAAAATATAAAATTTCAACCGCCTCGCTCTTTTCGTTGTTGCGATATTTTGTTCACAGACACATACACACACACACATTAAGTTTACACACAGAGACAGACACACAGACAGACCACTTTTTTGGATTCGGGGGACCTCAAAACGTGTATATCCATTAAAAGCTGGACAATGAATAAGAAAAAAAATTCAGAGTGTATACGTCAATACACTCTTAATTTTGTTTTCACAGCCGGAGACAATATTACAAACTTAATAGGGGGAACTTATAATACTTAAATAAAAATATTGAAAACAAAAATTTTGTGACACTAGAAACCTAGCATAGGAGGAAAAAAATCTCCCATGGGTAACGAAAATTAAAATAGATAGGTTTTTTTGCGAGTTCCAAATTTTGATAATACAAATATTTTAATAAATAAATTGTTTACTATTTATATTAATTATATCATCATTAGTCATCAAAAAGTGCATAATTAATTTTATGATATTCATATTTCATTTTAAATATTTTAAAACTTGTCATCTATAAAACAAATGTATGTCCATTTTGAAAATCTAATCCTAATTTCTCAAAGTCACTCAGTGTGCCAGTGGCAAACAGGGCATTTATAAATCAGTTAAGAAATTTCCGCAAAATATGGAAAGTACATCCGTGTCTAGTGTAGAGAGCAAATTTATTGTCCGGGGTCATTGGGGAGGACATTAAACAGTTGAGGGCTCAGTTATAGCCCAAATGAATTATTTAGTTAATACAATGAATAAAACTAAGAGGTTATTCGACCTCAAAAAAAGTGAAAAATTACATGAAGAATGGTAAAAGAAAAGGAAATTAATGATAAGTAGGCTTATTTAATTCAACATCAGTTCATTAATTGAATATAAATTGGTCAGAGTTCGCATATACTCTTAAGACGTCTAATTAATAATAATCGACTTTAAGAGAAAGAAGAAATGATTGAGTTGGCGTAGTCAAATCCAAAATAACGAAATGTGCTTACGGATTAAATTAATTAACTTTCTATAACGAGGAGCATCATAAACCAATTAATTAGTTGAGGAACATCGATCCGATGTTATATATAATTGGCTTAGTAAATTAAATAAGCAGGTAGGTGTTAAAAAGAGGGTCATATATTATTATTTAATCTGATTTAAAAAAATAGTGTGGGGGAAGGGGTTTGAATTTCAATGAAGTGAGCAAGAGAAGAGAATTTTCTAAATAACATCAGCAATTGTTTAATGACGTCTTTGAGACAGCAGCGCTATCGACCAATGAATGAAAAATTCGCCAATGACTTCCCCTAGACTTTCTTGTATACTCTGCAAATGTGTGATTACATTACACTAAAATTGTAGATCTGTATCAACTTTTGAAATCAATACGTCAACCGGTTGACTCCAAAATTTGATATAGATCTATAATTTTAGTGTAAGAAATATAAATTTATAAATCAAATTTCATTGATCTGGCCTCAACATAAATTAATACGATAAAATGTTCTCATGGGGCCGAAAAAATTAGGGTAAAAATACATTATCATTGTACAAAAAAATGTATTAAAAAAAAACTAACTTTTTCTTGAGAGTGGAAATGGCCTGCTGATTGATATATTTGAACAAAGGCAGGAGGTGTCAGCCAGGAACAGGTGTCTCTAAATCAATGAAACTCCCAAAAATTCGCGACAAAATATTTCGGTCCAAATTTATTCGACCATCGGAAGTTGTCATATGTAAATGTATATTACTATATTTATTCATATGTTGATTTAGACTTGTAAATAATTTGCAAAATTATAATTTTGCAATTTGGTAATCGTAGGGCTTCGAAACTAATCCAAAATGTTCGAAGAATAGAAAAATTACAATTTTACAAGTTATTAACAAGTCCAAATCAACCTATGAATAAATATAGTATAGTATAAATATAGTAATATATCCTAGTATATAGCCTACATTTAAATGACAACTCTCAATGGTCGAATAAATTTGGTCCGAAACGTTGCGACTTTTGGGAGTTTCATTGAGTTAGAGACACCTGTTTCTGGCTGACACCTCCTGCCTTCGTTAAAAAAAAAATAATAATAAATAAATAAATAAAATATTTTATTATTATTATTAAGTATTGTAAAAAATATATACTCGTCGGACTGGCTGCTTGCGTTTATAAGTAATCTTGCCACACGCGCAGACATAAATAAAAAAATTTGTTTTTGACTCACAAATCTAAAACACCGAGAATAATCAAAATTTCGAGATAGAATTTTTTTATTATTACAATATACTTTCTCTACGTGAAAGTGAGATACATAAAATGGATTTTCTAGGAGACTCCATAATTTTTTTAAGGTATTTAAGAAGCTCCTTTCTATTATGAGTATTAAATTAAATAAACATTTCGTGTACTTAGACACCTTAGGCAGAGTAAAAACAGCAATCTTTCTATTCTAAGAAAATAAAATTAGTTTCTAAGTAAATACATTCTTTCGATTTTGATTGATGGAAGATATGATATAGGAAGGAGATAGGTCCCCTAAAATGTGTGTCACTTCTTTCGTCGGGTGCGATACCATAAGAGAAATTAAACTATCAACACATCATTGATCTCATTTAGATACGTTTAAATATAAATTCTTTAAGGAAGATTGATTCAATGATGGCTTCATTTTATTTATTTAATTAATTGGAATTTTAAATAAACCAACATTTTTATTAGAACCATGAAAGTCAATGGATGGAAAACAAAAATTGAGTTTAGTTCAAAAAAGTTTCGGACAGGCTTGTAAGAAGATAAATTGTGCAACTAATCGGAACTTTATTAGTTTTGGAAGCAGCATGAGTCGAATCGAAAAACAATACCCGCCTCCTTCCTGCGTTTTGTGACACTTTCCATCATTTCAAAACAAAAAATATAGGTCGTATTATTAGAAGGAAAAAGAGAGAGAAAAAAAAAGAATAAGTAAGAGAACATGGCGATTGGTCGAAATCTATATAAATTACTTTCTTTTAAACGTTAATTTTTCACGGTAATTTCTCAAAGCAAGCGAAAGGGCAAGCAGGTAGTTTGTAATAAACAATTTTAAGTGTAAGTAGCGTTAAAAGTGGAAATCACGAACCAGGGTCAAATGATAAGGCTCCTATGATCAATGACCCTTGGCAGAAATTATATCGCGTCACTTTCATCTAAAAGAGGAAAAATTACGGCTAAAAATACTATTAGACGATATCTAATATTAGAGAAAAAGTTTGATGATAAATTTCTTTCTTTCTCTTATGTTCAGGTTAATTAATAAAGACATAAATCCTATACTCACAATGAATCTTTCAAAAAAGTTGGTATTATTATTTTTTTTTATTTATAAAGAAATAAATAATAGTTTGGGGAAGTAATTAGATATTAGGCTTATAATTTATTTGCATAGAGTGCAAGTGAAAATTCGGGGCAAGTGCATAGTACTTGAAAATGACTGCAGAATAAGCAGTCGAAAAGCTGTACAATATTTATATTTTTAATCAATAATTAATACAAAGTATGGTCTACAATTATAATTAAAAATTCCCATAATAATTAGATAATTGAAATTACTATACTATGAAGAGAGGAATAATTTCATATCTAGTATTCTGATTCGATAGAATTATATAGTAGGTATTTAGACGTTTTTTTTTAACAAGGCTATGTTTTTTGTTGATGGGCCAAGCTCCCCCCCCGGAAATCGAACCCGGGATCTCCAGCCTTTCTGGGAGCCATGGGGCGCTTGGCCCACCAATAAAAAACATACTCACAGTCTTGTTAAATTCATCTGTAACTAGTTAAGTCCGAATCGAGATATATTGAATACTACTATCTGATTCAAATACAGTATATAAATTTCAAAATAATTTACAATATTAGAGAAAATAATATTTTACTATTTACGAGTTTTTGAAAGAAACGAGGCAACGATGGACATTTTGTTAATAACAAAAATTGTTTCCTGTTTTTACAAACTCATTGGCTGTCAAAACATAACAACTTATTCAAAATAATTATTTTTTTTTTAGCAAAAAAATTTTAACATATTTTCAATTCAATGAAATTAGATTTAAACGAAATTATTTGAGATAATCAGAGATTCTTGAAGGATAAAATATAAATTGGATAGGAAGAGGGGATGGGCTTTATAAATATAGGAGCTTTTGTTTAATGGTCTCTAAATGATAGATACATGGGCTTTGAAACTCCAATGCCATTATTTTGAAAGAATTTCAATTATTTTTTCTCACTGACCAAAAACGAATCCCTTGCAATCACCTTTCTTACATTATTCTATTTCGTAAATTGAAAACTTTCTGGTATAAAAAAAAGGATATACTTCATTCATGTAAAAATAAATAAGGATTTATTAACTTACAAAAGATGATAAGTATATAAAGAGATGATTGAGCACCATACCTGTAACAAAAGAAAAAATATTTTTATGAACATTTATATTATTATCATATCATCGTTACATGCTAATATATTAAATCAATCAATTATGAAATTTGCTAAGATCGTAAAAATGTGTCATATTTTTGAGAATATATATTTTTTATTAAAATCCCCGCATGTTTACTTTAGATAAATTTGTGTTTGTGAATTTCATTCCAATATTTGTAGATCTGTGCCGACAGACCATAGAGTTTTAAAATATGATTTTTATTTTAGTTTGTAACAATAGTTCTTATTTGTTTATACAACACCGATATTTTTTGTATTTATTTAGTTTCCTCTATTTGAAGTCAATTTTTCATTGATAAAGAATTATTAGTCTCGCCTGAGCAAAAATTTTACGACTTGGGATGTGAAATTACTTTTAACATTTTCATTTAACAAATGCAATTAATAGTTTACAAATAAACAAATGAAAATTTTTGTTTAAAAAATTTGTATTTATATACATTTTTTATTCCTTTTTCTAAAACTATTATTATTTATCAAGATCTTATCTGGTGGCTTTTCTAAATAATCCCTATCTCATCTGTTCAAGTCCACTTATTACACATATCGGGGAAAATATATATAATTTATAGTTAAATAATGGGTTTGAGATTATATCCTCGTGTTTGCTGAGAATAGAAATTTAAATTGCAGCTTAGATTGTCGGAACACATTTTTTTTAATCTTAGAGAGTGAAAAAATGCCGATTTTGCGGGACACTTGTGTTTGTTCTACTTTTATGGAATTTATTATTTATTTGAGAATGTAAAATATTACAAGTTGTTTATAATGCTTAGACGAAAATAAATGTTTTTGTAGGGAATATAAAATTAGGAAAAATGTCATGTTATTTTTTATTTAATAATTTAACACCTGGTGGGATATTTAAAAGAAAAAAGTAGGCTATATGTTGAAAATTTTTCTTTACAATTATCAAACATCTTTTTATTTATAATAATAAGTCAATTTTTTATCATTTAATGATATGAATTATTTAGAAAAGAAAAAATAATTTAAGATTCGAAAGGACTAGTTGTAGTCCTCCTCCGAGGAGTGGATTCAACTAGGATTATAAAAGTAAAAAGGGGATGAGTGCGAGATGGGAAACAAAAAGAAGCTTCATGGGGTACTGATAGATATCTACAGTCAGAATTGAATGGCGATGAGTGCCTCCGTATATGAGAGAACGATGGGGATCCTAATAGCTGGACTTATACGTACATTCTAATTAAACATAAAGGCCCAACAAAGATTATTTGCAATTTGTTCCTCCAATTGTGTTTAATATTCCCATTTTAATAACATAAATGCTTAAATTGAGAAATATTCACAGTTAACTCATTAGTTTAATTTAATTTTTTTTTTTTTTTTTTTTGTAATATTAAATTATAAATAAAATCTAATAATAACGTTACTTGTAATTTTTTCTAATTAAATGAAAATTTTATAAGTTTCTCACATATCATTTTCTAATCTTGATTAAAAAATAAAAATCGATGGACTTAAAAGATAGAGGAAATTGTTTCTCATTAGTTCTGGGATTTTGGTAATTGCAAATCTAAAAGGGAAACAACGTGAGTTAAGTAATCATCAATATATAAATTATATGAAATAAACAGAAAGAAAAAGCAACCCTTGACCTGAGGTTCAGAGCTAGAGCTAGAGCTAGAGTTTAAGGAGGTAAAGTTAATGTAATCGTTTAAAAAAAATCGAAAATGAACTGAAGCTGCCGAAATGCGTTTTGAATCCATTTTAGTAGTTTTTGGAATGATGTATGTGTGTGTGTGTGTGTGTCTGATATATGAGTGTAAGTCTGCGGTAATTTTTTTTCGTCAACAAAAACTCAAAAACTATTTATTCAATTGCTTTGAAATTTTGCACAGTAGAGGTAAAGGCCAAGAAGTGAAAAGCTTGTGGTAAACATCGGACTATTAGGGGGAGGGGGGGGGGGTCTAGGGAGTCCAATTTTTTCTTTCATAAACGTGTTGCATTATTTCTGTGAATAGTGGGTGGACAAAGTTGTGCGCTCGGCTTAGTCCGACCCTTTATTTAAATTAATTAAGTCAGTGGCTGTTTATTTATACACTAGGAAAAGAAGCAGGAGCAGTTAAAAATGTTCACCACTTGACAAGAAATTTTGGGAAAATTTTATTATCCCGTCATCAACCCTTCAAAATTGTTTAGGTCCCGGAATTAGTAGAAATAGATTATTTCTTTAGTCATTCTGACTTAATTTTGAAGGCCCGATGTTGGGATAATAAAATTATCTCTAAATGTCTTGTTAAGTGGTGAAAATCGGATGTTTTATATTTTTTGGCTGCACCTGCTCCTTTTCTTGGTGTAGTTTTTTATATTTAATTATACCCTTTCGGAAACATTTAGAGTTTACTGTATTAGACATATTTGGAACAATTAAATATTGAATGATGCAGATTTTATAGGTGGAATAGTTGATGAGTAATTAAAAAAATAACAGCTATTGTATATTTCATTTATTAAGGACCACTGTGCTGACGTTTTGGATTTGATTAAGAAGATCTTTAGAGTTTGTAGGCTATCAATATAGGCAGGTAAATAAATAAATATATAGGTCCTATATATCTAAATATATTGACAGTCCAAAACTCTGAAGATGGTCTTAATCAATCAGTTTAGTGAGGCTTAATAAATGAAATATACAATCTTCTGTCCTCGCCTTATTCCCGCGATGCGGGGTCGGCGGACCTCACTCTTTCTCTCTCTGTTTTTGCGACAGGGAAGGATATAATAGGCCGGCCCATCGCACGGTTTGACGTCTGTTGAAAATATAGAAAGAAGAGACAGACATATAAAGAACAGAAGGATTGCATGTCCCAGCTCGGGCAGCTCGTGGTCGCCATCCACGTACTCACAAGATGTGAGCCCCTGAGCGAAAATGAAATACCATGTAGTTTCATCCCACATGTCCTTTATGAACGGGTCTTAAACATTTGGCTCCGTTTTTTTAAATAAAGTAGGCCTATATTATGATCCCATAATTTTGATAATATTCAATTATTAATTTTACATCACTGTCGCACTACATGTAATAATTATCAAGAAATTTTAATTTTGAAAAAAAATTTTAAATATAAAATAATTTCCTTAGCCTAGTGAAACTAATTCTAACAAGTAAGTACATTGCCTTAATTAAGATCATTATATTGTATCTTAATTTTATTTTCAAGTTTTTCTCATTTAAAGGTTTACTAACCAGTTAAAACATACTTAATTATTATAAGGATAATGTCAATATAATACCTATAGCGGTACGAAAAATATCTTAATTTTTTTTTTTTAGTAATTATTATATTAATACCTTAACCTAACAGTTCTCAACCTCTAGTTTAAGTACCCCTAGGAGGGTGGAATATAATGTCTTAAAGTAATCTATTTCATCAAGCCTTTTTACTTTCTCTTACCTCTATATATATATGTTAATATATATAGAGAGAGAAAGTATTGGATTCATGTCAAAAATTCGATGTCGAGATTTTGATGGATCTTCACGTTTTGAGGTCCCCTGAATCCAAAAAAGTGGTTTTCGCGACATGGTCTGTCTGTGTGTCTGTGTGTGTGTGTCTGTGAACAAAATATCTCAAGAACGAAAAGAGCTAGAAGGTTGAAATTTTATATTTAAGTTAAGCACCCCCATGGGACGTGACACGAAGCTTTTGAACAAAATCGACCAAAGAGTACTAGTACTTTACTGATGCACTTTTTCAGTTTTTTTTCGATTTTCTCTAAATTTGCTCCTACGATTTTTTTTTAAATTCAAAAATCAATTATTTTTTAGATTCTCAATAAAATGTATATTCTCATTTTGTGATTGAAATCTTCTGAAGACCACTTTACTCTTGTACTCCATAGAAAAGATAGGAGAAATGGTTGCCATGGTAAGAAAATATAAATATTTTGCCATACTTATAAATTTTACATCTTGAAAGTCGAATGAAACGTACTGTCGGAAATAAATACATGTCGACACAAAAAATCTGGTGTGACAAGCACAGTACACAACTTTCGATTACCGAAGGTAAGAGAAAGTTGTGTGCTGTGCGCCAGTCACACCAGATTTTTTCCTAAGCACTTTTCGTAAAATAAAAATACTTTTAATAACAGTACTCGAAGCTGTTCATTATCTATTATATATTTCAATAATAAATTTAATAATGATAATTTTTTGTCATAATTTGGAATTTTTTTTTAAATACCAGCAAAGTAAATCTAATCATTAAATGTAAATGCATCATGTTGTTGAAATATTTTTCTTATTTAAAATTTTCCATTTCTATTTTATAGCTAACTTTTTACGTGTTCGCATAATAATTTTATAGCTAAGTCTATTAGTTAATGAAGTTGGAGTTCATAATTGTTCTTTCTCTCTCTCTCTCTATATTCGTCTAAAAAAAATGCAAGTTATGTATTCGGGATGCAAGCTCAAGTGTAGAGAAGAATTTCTCGTTAACGGACCTCAATCAATGGGCAAACTTCTAATGGCCTGTGGGTTTTGAGGTTTGTAAATTAGCTGACTTTTTGCAAGAAAAAAAAAAATAAATAAATAAACATCCCATCAGTATAAAATATCGTATATTGAAATGAATAAAGAGAGGAATTTAAGCTTCATTAAAATATTGAAATTCCCAAGATTTATTTATCCAATTTAAATTGATGCATAGATATTTTTTGTTGAATATTTTTCCGAGATCTATATATTTGAATAAGATAATAGTATTCAAAATACCTCAATTCGGACTTAATTAGTCATATATATATATTTAACAAGACTGTTTTTTATTGGCGAGGTCAAACATTCCATTGCCTCCGGTAATCGGACCCAGGATCTCCAACCTATCCGGCGCATAGGCGTGCGCCAGGCCACCGGACAACCTACCCACTACTCAACCTACACTAATAAAACTCATTTCTGCTTATATGCAGTTACTAACAGTAAAAAACTTTAAAGGAAAATTTGTCGCTTGCTCTAACACGCTACTGTAAGCAGCAAAGCCCTGAGGCGCTATAACTTAACCCCGCTGCCTACAGGGCCTTGCTGCTTACAGTAGTGTGTTAGAGGCCACGCCTATGCGCCGGAAAGGCTGGAGATCCTGGGTTCGATTCCCAGGGACCATAGAATGTTTGGCCTCTCCAATAAAAAAAACACTCACAGTCTTTTTAAATAGATATTTTTTTCATTTATTATCTTTTTTCAAAAATAAATACGAAATTTCCTTAAGAGAGAGTAATCGAACTCAATTTTCTAAAAATCAAAATTAGAGATTAAAATTCAAGTTAGGCCGGATGATAAATAAAAATATTTCCGCAGAAAGTAAAAACAGATTTAGGAAAGAAAGTATTTTTTTTTTTTTTTTTTAAAGGAATGTCAACTTAAGAGCTCAGAAGGTTGAATGAGAATAGAGAATAAAATCATTGCATTTAATGGATTCCTCTCCAAGTATCCAATATGAAGCGAGAAGATGCTCATGGAGCCGCATCAACTCAAGACGCGTGGTTTAGGTTCTTAAGACATTTCAACTCCATTACGACTTCATTAAAGGAAAAAGGTTAATTAGAATAAATTAATTACTAAAATATTTGAATGGGTGATAACTTATGACTAGAGAGCGGAGAAAAATCTCTTATTCTCGGAAAAAAGTGTATTCTTTTTTAGCCAAATAGTCGGTAAAAAGTCTAAACCAGACAAAAAAGTCTCTAAAAAGTCGCTATGAATTTTAACAATTAATAATATGAGAAAGTAAAAGAAATAGCTTATCTTACGATAACCGAAATATGGCAGAGTTCTTTAGAACAGCACACAACTTTCTCTTACCTTCGGTAATCGAAAGTTGTGTACTGTGCTTGTCACACCAGATTTTTTGTGTCGACATGTATTTAGTTTCCGACAGTACGGTACATTCGATTTTCAAGATGTACAATTTATAAGTATGGAAAATATTTATATTTTGTTACCATAGGAACCATATCTCTTATCTTTCCTATGAAATACAAGAGTAAAATGGTCTTCAGAAGATTTCAATGGCAAAATGAGAATATACATTTTATTGAGAATCTAAAAAATAATTGATTTTTGAATTTTTAAAAAAATCTGAGCAAATTTAGAGAAAATCGAAAAAAACTGAAAAAGTGCATCAGTAAAGTACTAGTACTCTTTGGTCGATTTTGTTCAAAAGCTTCGTGTCACGTCCCAGGGGAGTGCCTAACCTAAATATAAAATTTCAACCTCCTAGCTCTTTTCGTTCTTGAGATATTTTGTTCACAGACAGACACACACACACAGACAGACCATGTCACGAAAACCACTTTTTTGGATTCAGAGGATCTCAAAACGTGTATATCCATCAAAATCTCGACATCGAATTTTTGACGTGAATCCAATACTTTCTCTCTCTATATATTAACATATATATAGAGGTAAGAGAAAGTAAAAACATTCCCACGGGGGGGGGGGGGGCGTGGCCGAGAGGCTAGAGTTGTTGATAAATGTCAATATTGATAGTCTTAAAGGCCACGGGGCCCGGTTTCAGATCCTAGGCATTCCGATAAATATTTATTTAAATCATTTGGATACCAAATGGTATAAATATTTTAAATAAAAAAAGCACAATATCTAAGAAAATCAGGAAAAGTCTCAAAATTGAGTCGAAAGACTACTTTTTTTCGCTCTCTACTTAAGATCTAACAAAAATAAATTTCTTTATTTAGAATATGGAGAAAAAATCTGGAGTGAAATGCATTTAATCAAAAAATATTTACTTTATATTTTAAGATATAAGTATAATTAAGTTGGATTACTCAATTGATTAATGGGAGAGAATTAAAAATAACATCCGAATTCCTCAGTTAAGATGGGAAATGCTTTAACTCTGAGAGAGTAATTCACTCCAGCATAAAATAAAGAAACCAAGGTTAAGTTTTCACTTAATTATTGCTTTTAAAAAACGTGTCATTTTATATGAACAATTAAAAAAAGAAGAGTTAAAATTAATTTGCCCTAATTATCTAGGTCATTTTAAATTTTTTTAATTTCATTTGGATCTGTTCTACCATTTAGTTCATACAAGAATACACGCGAAATTTGTTTGGTTTTGATCATGAAAGGATTATTATATTATTAAATGATCGCAATACTTTCTCTCTCTATATATTTCATATATAGGGTAAGAGAAAGTAAAAGTAAAAAATAAATAGACCTATATTTTGTTTAAGATATATTTTAAAATATTTAACAGGGTTTAAAATTTTAAAATGAAATTTCTCTATTTTAAAGGGTAGAGAGAAATGGGGTTGGGGATGCAGAATTATCCCAGGAAGGTATAAAATATTTCGTAATCTCAAACACACACTTCTAGACAAGGGCGGATACAGGGGGGTAAAGGGGGTAATGAAAAAATGTGTGCTGTGCGACCAGTCACTCCAGATTACCCCCCCCCCCCGAGAAACACCTCTGGATCCGCCACTGCCTCTAGACATCTTTTATCAGAATTCTAGATCCTAGAATTGATATTTTTCATTCCATTGAAATTTTATTTCTGTTATCAAATGGTCTAAGACAATTAAATTAATTAACTCTAAGTATATGCAGATAAATGCCAAAAAAAAATTTTATTTCTAGATCACTTTTTATTTATTTAGTAAAAAAGAAGTAGTTAGAGCATAAAATTTCATAGTTTATTTTTAAATTACTTTGATTATTTGGTAACAATTTCAAATTCAGTGTGACTAATAGAGAATGAATTAGTAACAATCATAGGGTGTGACATGAAGAGAATGAACCATGATGTTAAAAAAGGGATCATTTGGGTTTAGCAAAATATAAAAGATTTTCATGAGAAAAAATATTTGTTTTAGAGTTAAAGCAATGGTAAACACATTTACTAAAAAATAACAAAGAGAGAGCTTTTATTTTTCTTCATTATTTATTGGGTGTTTGTTCAACAACGCGTCAAGAGAAAAGTTCACCCCCACTTCCTGAAAAGATGGCAAATAAATGAAGTTTTTGTAATTAATTTAAATAAACAACAGGGGTTCACAAAATTCGTCTAATATCCCTATGCTAGTGTTTTCCACTTTTCCACCCTGACCTAGTATTGAGGAAATAATGCCGATTACGAATCAAAATCAGGGCCGGTCCTACCAAAGAGTGAATGGAGCTTAGAAGGCGACACAGTGCCGTAAAGAATAATAATAAAGTGGTGACACGAGTTTTCATTCTTTAACAAAATATCCCAAAGACAAAATATTTCCAGACAACATATCCCTAAGTATAATATTATTTCAGGCGTGTGTATTTACAAATTTATGTATTCACGCACACAAAAAGTTTGAAAAATATTTTTTCTAGTGGGTATTTTGTCAGAGTATGAAAACTCGTGCGAGCAATAAAGGAAAAAATTATTATTATTATAGTGTAACATTGGAGCGCCAATATCTGATCAAGGTACATTCTAAAATTAGCTATAAGGATAATACGAATCAAATGTTAGAATGTTGTGCATCTTCTGATATGTCAAGATATATTGGAATGAATTAATCTTGATGAAATTTTACATTTAAGTTTAAAAAAAACTTTTATTACAGAACCCTCGAAAGGAGGTGTAAAGTACTACTATGGTACTCTTTGCCTAATTTTATTAAAAGCCTCGTGTTAGAATCCAGGGTAAAACGTAACTTGAATATCACATTTTAACCTCCATTTTTTAGATATTTTGTTCACACAGAGAAAGACCATTTTTAAGAATTTTCAAACGTGTATTTCCATCAAAATTTTGACATAATTGCAATACACTCTCTCTATATAGCAACATTTATACCATATGTAAGAAAAAGTAATAAAAACAATCGCTCCGCATGGAAACTTCTATCTTATTCGTCTGATAAAAGAAAATAACTAAATAACAATTAATGATGGTTTTTAAGTTAATGTCCTCGGGATTGGAGTAGTTGGTAGCGCGGCTGCCTTGTATAACGAGGGTCAAAGGTTCGAACCGTTCATTTGGATAACAAATGGCTTAAATAAGAACTACTTCTACTCATTAAATAAGAATGCCTGAACTCTCAATTGATATATTTACAATAACCGGTATCGTTTAAAGTCTTAAATAGCCTAAGTTGCCGGAAATACTGTGTGTATGGGGGTGTGAATGTGAGTGTAAATGAGAAAAAAGTGTGAGTGTTAAAAAAAAAAATGTAGGTCATAGTTATTAATATTAAACATTAGAATAGAGAAGAACATGAATACGAAATTTCTATTCATTTTTTAAAAAATAATATTAATTTTAATTAGATATTCATCATAATAACTAGCTAATGATGATGATGAATTACGATATTTTATTAAAAAAATAAAGATAAATCATGGAAGCAGATGGTTATTATTCACCTTATCAGAATTATGAAAAAAATTATCTTAAAATGATAATTTTTTACTTTCTCTTACCTCTATATTAGGTTAATACCTAGTATATATGTATAGAGAGAAAGAATTGTAATATTGTCAAAAATTCTATGTCGGGATTTTGATGGATATACACGTTTTGAGGTTCCCTGAATCCAAAAAAGTGGTTTTCGCAACATGGACTGTCTGTCTGTGAATATAATTTCAATATCTCAAGAACGAAAAGAACTAGGAGTTTGAAATTTTATATTTAAGTTAGGTAGCCCCCTGGAACGTGACACGAAGCTTTTGAACAAAATCGCTTAAAGAGTACTAGAACTTTACTGATGCATTTTTTCAGTAAATCAATAATTTTTTAGATGCTCTTTAAAATGTATATTCTCATTTTGTCATTGAAATCTTCTGAAGACCACTGGACTTCATAGGAAAGATAGGAGAAATGTTTGCCTTGATAAGAAAATATAAATATTTTCCCATGTTTATAAATTTTACCTCTTGAATTCTAATACATGTACAACGGTGGAAAATAAATATATGTAGACACAAAAAAATCTGGTGTGACAAGCACAGTACACAACTTTCTTTTGCCGAAGGATAAGAGAAAGTTGTGGGCTGTGCGACCAGTCACGCCAGTTTTTTTCTATTTTGTTGCCCAAAATAAAGCAATGATCGAAAGAGGAAAGTTTTGTTTGTTGAGTAAAAATTTTGTTTCTCAAATCTCTCCTCCTAAGACTAAAATAAATTCGAAACTTATTATATAATTATGCTTAAACAATATTTTGCTAATGTCAAAAAAAAGAACTTAAAAGAGCTCGTCACAAGAAACGCCCTTCTTAATGAGAACGAAAAGAATGGCTTTAAAAAAAAGTTTTGTTTAAGAAATTCATCAGCGGAGTTAATAAATGATCGGTCTAATTGAGATAGAAAAGGTCATTAGGCAAATGAATAAGACCAAATGAAGCCACACCCTGGCAATATTTAAATTATAGGGATAAAGCATGGAAAAATACTTTTTGCCCAAGAAGAAGCTTGCCTTTGCTATTCCTTTAACCGAATTATGGCCTTCGGGCTTGGTGTAGGGGCTAGCGTGCTAAGTCGCGGGTTCGGACTCCAGGCAGTCCGATACAGGTAACAGAGCAATAGGCATTTTAAAAGAAATTTACTATAAGTATAGGAAAAAATTATTTTTGTACGCAGTCTTGGGATGAAGAACCACCACCACCAGTATCAATGTTAAGCAACGTCAATCAGCCAAGGATGGGAAGCGGGGAATAAATGCGATAAAATGACCGCTGGTAGCCATCCATAAGTGAATATTTATCAATATAAAAGGGGTATTATTTGTGCCAATAGTAAATAAAGTAAAAAATAATTTTTGAAAAATAGTAAAAATCGCAGAAAATCTTCTTTTAGACCTACCTACACATATTACAAGAAGGATCTCATCAAATTTCCGTTCAATCTATGTTTTTAAATATCCAATCAAATAAATTAAATGATAAAAGTGTAACTAGAGGAATAATAAATATATAGTGGGAAAAAAAAGAAATTATATTATTAATAAATAAACCTTTTGTTAATAAAAAGTGTGAAAAGGAAATGAAAACGTGATTATTTATTTATGTACAAATAGAATAAGTAAAATTATTCCCATGATTGTACAAAAAATTGGTATTTGAAACAATAATTTTATGAAAAGTTAATAAATACTATTCATTTCAAAGTAAAAGAGAAATTTCACCAATTGAAAGTAATTAATCATGATTTGTAAAGGTTGGGGGCCCACATATTTCCCGTGGTCCGGTGCTCCAAGCGATATGATATCATTATCCGTGAAAGTATGACAGGATGAAAGAAAAGACCTCCGACAACAGGAAAGAGCTTGACATCCTCCCTCCCCTGGGACCACTTGACTCAGGAGGTCAATGGGCTTTCACTAGATACGATCACACATTTTATTTTCTATATGTTCAAAGATATTTTTTAATAAACCGTTTCGGGAATTAATTGAGAGATTCGTAGATGAGAGATAAACACTTCACTGCTTTTTATTTTAGTAAATATCCTCCAGGCAGATCAAAAATAAAATTAATATTTTAAAGGGAGCTTTGTCATACAAAGAGAAATTAATAAAATAAAAGAAAATTTCAAAAAAAAATCATCTTGTCTTTGTAAAAATAGAATTGTTTAGCACCTGTAAGTGGTTTGGCATCTGAGTCCATTAGATATTAATTAATTTCATTCATTTGCCTAGTAATTAGGAAGGTATCAAGGGATAAAACAAATGAAATTAGTCCCGCCTGCCAACCAGTAATACCAAACAAAATTCTAACACGAGAAATGTAGTATGATTCTGAAAAAAAAAAAAAAAATTAGGCCTACGAGAGCAGAAGCAGAAAAAAAACAATCATTTTTTCAATAAAGTATAACCCCTGTTAACCGGCCTGGTCGGTACTGAGACCCTGCCCGGATATCCGTTTGGTCGGTTAATCCGAGGTTTCGGTGAAAAATTGATTTTCATCACACGTTTTCGTTCACACTCAAGCCACGGTTATAAAATTTATAAAAATTTGAAATTCCTTAAACAACCTATTTTCCCACCTATATTACAAAAGTTTATAAAATCTCATGCTCCGTTCCAAAGCTTCTCACTTTGAGCATGTGACAAAAGATGTTATTAATAAAAAGAGATGGTGTCATCTCTCTTTGAGATAATATAAAATAATAATAATAATAATAATGTCAAACGTCGCTAGAAAATCTAGTCCTCATTGAGATAATAATGCAATGACAATGAAAAATAGCCTGTCAAATTGTGAGAAATTAAATTTAGCAAAGTGAACAACATACGAATTCTAAAACAAGATAAATAAGAGAAAGAAATTTTTTTTTCAATTGAAATTAGGAACCGACCGAATATTCGGTTTCGGTTACGGTTTCGGCCAGTTTCGGCCAAAAATCATGGTTTCGGCCGTAGTTTCGGTTTCGGCCAAAAAGTAGCCGAAACTTGAGTCTTAAAAAAAAATGGTCAAATGATTTGCGCTTGAAGGAGGAAAAAAATTTTTGTCTCCCTAAAAAAAAAGGTAAAATGATTTTCACGGAGGGGAAAAAATTTCAAAAAAAAAATATAAATTTTTTTATAGGAAAGACAAGTTTCGGTTTCGGCCGAAACTAAGGTTGAGGCCGAATATTCGGTTTCGGCTGAAAATCTTGTTTCGGTCGGACCCTAATTGGAATAAAAAAAAATCTGGTTTTGACCCAATCCGTCGGTTTTTTCTTTTGTTTTTTTTTTTCTGAGGAATTTCGTTTCTTTTAGTTAGGTGTGATTTAACTTTTCTGCTCTAGTCAGTTTTATATAAACGCGCCCACCTTCGAACCACAAAACGTGTATTTTCATCAAAATCTAGACATCGAATTTTTGTCATGGTCGCAATACTTTCTTTCTTTCTCTCTCTCTATTGCCTCTAGTCAAAGGGCTACGTCCCCTGGACTCCCTTGCTCGTCTTCGGCCTATTCTTGCTCAGTGTTTGGAAATTTTAAAGTTTTAAATTTCCCTCCCTAACTCTACTTCCTGTAAATCAGGCCAATAAGTGAGAGAACAGGCACATACACACAGGGACAGGAAGTCAGTGGCTAGCGCTTTATATACCGGGTGGGCCAATAGTGCGTGGACGGAAGATTGTGGGCTTATTAACGGACATTTTTAAAGTTTGTTGATTGCACCTAATGTGGGGCCTTTAGGGCTACAAATTAAAAATATTTTTTGTTCCAATTGCACCTTATATACAGGGTGGTCCATATCAAAGTTATGTTTTTTTAAATGGAACGTCCTGTATATTATTGCATATTTGGATTCTACGGCCAATTTTAGTATGACTTTATGTCATGCAATGCATTCTAAAACAAACCGTTTAGCCGGAAATCGGGCTTTAGGGAAAAAACTGCTGTCTGGAAAAAATTTAATATCTCGCGAACCATAAAACTTAGGGGACTGTTCTTTTGTGATGTTACTAACCATGAAATGTACTAATGTAGGTCAGAGGGGTAATCCGGAATTATACTTGTGTTGGGAGATATGGCTATACAAATTTGGAAAATTTCAATCATGGCTAACTTCATTTTTTCAAATGGAATCTGCTATTTTTTTTATGCCATGGGACGTGAAATTTAATTATCTTTCAGATGATATAAGGTTGTCTATATCTATCTTTGGTAATTTTTTTTTATTCCAAAATATCTGATAACGAAAAAAAAAATATTTATTATAGGCAAAATAATTGAAAAAAAAAATTCAAACGCAAACAAAATTGTAATAAATGGAAAAAATATGCTAAATATTCGAAAATGTCTTTTAATTTCCTTTAAAATCATTTATTTGAACTTCTCGAAAAAGAAATTAGGGTTATGTTCAGGGTAGGAGATGCGCCATCTTGTTGACAAATCATAACCCGAATTTGAGCAAGCGGGACTTCTTTGAGAAGTTCAAATAAATGATTTTAAAGGAAATTAAAAGACATTTTCGAATATTTAGCATATTTTTTCCATTTATTACAATTTTGTTTTGCGTTTGGATTTTTTTTTTCAATTATTTTGCCTATAATAAATATTTGTTTTTTTCGTTATCAGATATTTTGGAATAAAAAAAATTACCAAAGATAGATATAGACAACCTTATATCATCTGAAAGATAATTAAATTTCACGTCCCATGGCATAAAAAAAGGTAGCATATTCCATTTGAAAAATGAAGTTAGCCATGATTGAAATTTTCCAAATTTGTATAGCCATATCTCCCAACACAAGAATAATTCCGGATTACCCCTCTGACCTACATTAGTACATTTCATGGTTAGTAACATCACAAAAGAACAGTCCCCTAAGTTTTATGGATCGCGAGATATTCAATTTTTTCCAGACAGCAGTTTTTTCACTAAAGCCCGATTTGCGGCTAAACGGTTTGTTTTAGAATGCATTGCATGACATAAACTCATACTAAAATTGGCCGTAGAATCCAAATATGCAATAATATATAGGGCGTTCCATTTAAAAAAACATAACTTTGATATGGACCACCCTGTATATGAGGTGCAATTGGAACAAAAATATTTTTAATTTATAGCTCTAAAGGTCCCACATTATGTGCGATCAACAAATTTTAAAAAAAGTCCGTTAATAAGCCCACAATCTTTCGTCCACGCACTAATGGCCCACCCGGTATAGTAATGATGATGATAATGATGATATTATATATTTCATATAAAAGTAAGAAAAAGTAAAATACCCGATAAAACCCAAATAACAGTGGAATTTTTTTAATTGAAAACCCCAAAAAAACCCAGTGGGTTTTGCCCACTGGGGAAATTCTATGCTACCCTGAATGAATAGGGGCTACCCTAAAAAAAAGAACAATTCATGTTCTGTTTAAAATAAACAAAAAATTAAAAAAAAAGATCGTTGCTTTAAAAAACAGATTTCCATTAAAAAGTTTAATTTATTCAAATATAAATATTGAAACGAATAAATCCTTTTTTTATTGCAATTTTAAAAATCCTCTCGTTAATCAAATAAAAAAGTATAATTATATTCATCAATGGAAATTAACTTATTAGTATAGCCGATTTTAATTATATACCGAACATATTTCCCACAGATTTCACTTAAACTAAAAGAAGTAGGATTTTTATTTAGTTTAAAAAATTTTCGACTTAATATTTACTAGGGTCCGACCGAAACAAGATTTTCAGCCGAAACCGAAACCGAATATTCGGCCTCAACCTTAGTTTCGGCCGAAACCGAAACCGAAACTTGTATTTCCTATAAAAAAATTTATATTTTTTTTTTTTTGAAATTTTTTCCCCTCCGTGAAAATCATTTGACCTTTTTTTTAGGGAGACAAAAATTTTTTCTCCTTCAAGTGCAAATCATTTGACCTTTTTTTTTAAGACTCAAGTTTCGGCTACTTTTTGGCCGAAACCGAAACTACGGCCGAAACCATGATTTTTGGCCGAAACTGGCCGAAACCGTAACCGAAACCGAATATTCGGTCGGTTCCTAATATTTACTAAAAAATAATAACAATGAGGTGCGAACACTGAGTGATTTAGGACAAAAGAAGTCATCAAAATCTGCTTATTTTTTTATGGATATATCTTATTTGCAAAGAAAACCAGTATAAAAGCTACTTATAGGCCTACTAGGTATTAAATCGCAAAATAAAAATATAGGTCATCGACAATCGTCACTGAGGTGAAAAAAGTCGCCGCAGATTGGCAATGTCAATAAGTGTTAAGCTTCGGTTGATTGATCACGAGGAACATGTTTGTGAAAGGGCGCACTGGGTGCCAATTTAACGTGTTATTGACAAATATAATATACTGCACGGTAATCTACACTATAATAGGGGAAAAAAATAGGGAGTAATGTCCCCTGGTGATTATAAACAAGCTAGTGTTTTCGAAAAAACGTGTAAAGGCGGCTACACACGTAACTGCACACTTGACAATCATGCATGTGAAATATTTTTGTACCAGCATGCACAAATTCGGGACCACATGGCACAAGCATGCTTGTGCAAGAAACAGCTAATGCCAAAAATTAACCTAAAAATGTCAAAATCGGAAGGATATTTTTTTTTCGAAGATAACAAGAAATACTCACTTGCTTTAAACAGAGACACAATAAATATTAATATTTAAATTGAAATTTTAAATGAATTAATATATATTAAATATATAACAAATGTCAAGACATCTATAAACTGGCTGAGAGTTTTGCTTGTGCACGATTAAAATTCAATTGAGCATCAAGCGGCTTGCACAATTAAAATGCTTGAAAAAAATTCTCCTACAAACGCTAGTTTGCTTGTACAAAAATATTGCACGTGCATGCATGTTAAGTTTGCAGTTACGTGTGTAGCCGCCTTTAGAATAAAAACATCATGAAATTTTTGATTCTTTGGGGCAAGTACCCTAGAGGTCAACAGTTCCGCCTGCACATTAATCTAAATATGAGATAATTTTTAGAATCTCCAACCTAAAACGCATTTATACTTTTTTTTATCGATATTTACTAAACATTAGTTTCAAATGCACCAATTAATTAATACTACTAATAAAAATGTTTGCTGGATAAAATCATCCTTTAAGAATTTTAAATATTTATATAAGGTAATTTATTCAAATAGAATAAAATTTTTAAAGGAAACTTATAATTTCTTTAAAGAAAAAAAAAAAGAATTTAATCGAGACTTCCTTAAAACGTTAGTATGCCTAATAAGTGATTTAAAAAATAAATTACTAGAGCTTTGATGCTATCTCGCAAATTATCTTTACTTAATTACTCTTCTTTATTGATGTCTGCATTTATCTAGTAGCATCGTGCAAAATTACTGGAATTAAATTAGTCAAGAGGATGTCATCGTCGTATGTAAACGATGGAGCCATTTGCATTCGCGTTTAGATGCATAATCAGTTACAGCTACTGTTACAGTTACAGCTAATTGAACATGGATGAACCACGATTAATCCCTGTGGGTGTGCAACCTTACACATCATTAAACATTTGGAATCTTTTCTTTTCAATCAACATTAGGAAGAAAGAGACGAATAACGATTATAAACTAGGAAACTAAAATGAGAATAATTATTTTGTTTTGAACTATTATTCCGAATTATATTTAGCTGACATCTTCAGTGAAAAGAACAAAAAACAATAACAATTTTTTCTATAATTTATAAATAAATAATTAATCAAGAGGTCTTATCAAGATGATGAAATGTTTTAGTCAAAAAATTTTTCAATTTGTTTTAGTATCCTCGAAATAAATGTAACGGAAATAAAATTTTATGTAAGAGTAAGAATATATTGATTTTATAATATACTTCATCTGTACCGAAATAATTATCCGATTTAGGTTTTTATTTGTACAGCTATGATTGAGAAAATTTTTATTTAATGCAATTTAATTTAAAATATCCACCCCCATGGGCGCTGACTTTTAAAAATTAATAGGGGAGTCTAAATATGATTGACGCAGGGGGTAAGGGTTAAGTGTCTTAAGATTTTGACCTGATTGACCTTTTAACGATAGTGGAGCGTTTTTTCTGGGGGGGGGTTTGGATACCAAGTATAAATAAATATGCCTGGATACTAATATATCTCTTAATTTATAATTCTCGTTTAAAGACTATATGGCTTAAAATGCCGAAGACTAATAAAAAAAAATTTAAACAAATATACACTTTGGATGATATTTTTTATTTAAAATAAATAGGAATATATAGGAGTGCAATACACCAGATCAATGGAAATTACACGATCCAGAAGAACTGCAATTTTGAGCCCTAATCCTGAGACTATTCCTGGAGAAATGTCAACTCTTCATTAACTCATTTATCTATAGCCATCTCAAAACCAATCTCAAAGATACAAAAACACTTCAAACATATAAAGAGACTTCTTAATTTTTCACCAAAAAGACAGAAATATAATAATTATAAACTTTAAAACCTGGGTCCGAAATATTTTGATCAAATCCGACAGCATCCACTTAAGAAAGAAATATTCTTGGATTATATATCTTCGAGAAATTTTCATTCAAGGTCTCTGTTGGCCCTAAATTAACCATCAAGGGATCCGAACAAACAGAACTAGTTAAAGATTAGAAGGCACCTAAAGCTAAAAACAACACGAATCTCCAAAAAAGACCTAAAAGGAAAAATTCGTTTAAAAATGACAACTTTGACAGGGGCGGGTATTTTTTGACATAAATATTAAAGGAAGTATGGTAAATCACATTAATTGTCATCACCAACTTAAAATTTTTTTATATTGTAGTTTTTTGTTTGGACAATTTAAAGCAAAATTTCAAATCAAACAATCATTTCGGTAGAAAGGGAGAATTATTTATACTAATAATAAAAAATACTAAAATACTAAAAAATAAATAAATAAATAAATAATAAATTCTTTTAGAACGATTGATAAACAATTTGAAGGTATATCGGACCAAAAAAATGTATCTAGTAAATGTTAAAATAAAAGGGGCGCTAGATTCTAGACGGGGCTACGCCCTTAGAGCGGTATCGACCACAAACATGGCCCAGTTCAAGCTGTTTCCTACCTTCCGTTTCAAAAGTCAGGTATTCTTTTTAGTAAAGAACAAATATGGAAAAGAGTTCTATTCAAACACAATCGATTATTTATTTTTTCGTTCGCAAAAAATAAATATTTTATATTTTAATTTACAAAACGAATGATTAGTCTATAAATAAACCAGAAGAAAGAATCTCTTTTTCATGACAGTTTATTAGAAAAATGATATTCCCGGGTGAGTAGGAATGGCGTTGCGATAAAGGTAAAAATGATGGAAAGGATCAATGAGAAGGCCAAAACGAAAAATAAAATGCAGGACAAACCAGAGGAAACTCTATTTGGATGTAACATACAAGTTTTTAATATGGACCAGTATATTATTAATATTAATAAAGCTTTATAAAAATGATATGAGAGAATAAATAATTAAACACGCAATGGATAATGGAGCTCGGTCTTACCCTCCCTACTACCCCTTATAGACGAAGAGGAGGAGAACAGGTCTGAAATGACGTGGAGAGATTATACAATTACAGTCCCTGTTAGACGCACTACAGAAAATTGTAATTACTAGCCAATGGAATTTCGTTTTTTACTTTCTCGTATAGAGAAAGTTATGTAATCGTAAAAAAATTCGACTTCGAGATTTTGATGTTTCTCCACGTTTTAGACCTCCCTGAGTCCAAAAAAACCATTTTTGGCATTATGTCTGTGTGTGTGGGGGGGGGGGGGGGGGGGGGGGGGGGGGGGGGGGTGGTGTGTAAACACGATTGCTTAAAAACCAAAGCAGCTAGATCGATGAAATTTGGTATATGCTCACTTACACTAAAATTGTAGATTTCTATCAACTTTTTGGAGTAAATACGTCACTTGGAAGTAGTACTTTACCTAAAAAGTTTTTCAAAATTTCGAAATTTTCAATTTTTTTTGTTATATTATGATAAAATACTCTATTTTAAAAAGCTTTTATTCTTTGACATTTTTACGAAAACTGAATAGTTTTGAAATAATAATAAATATAAACAAATTCATTTGTTTCACAAATTCATTTGTTTTACCCCCTTTTTAACGACACCTGTATGATTTTGTTTTGATTTTTTATCAAAATTAACGAATATTTTCTATTTCTTCTGTGATTATTTCAAAAACTATTCAGTTTTCGTAAAAATGTCAAAGAATAAAAGCTTTTAAAAAATAGAGATTTTATTATATTATAACAAAAAAATTGAAAATTTCAAAATTTTGAAAAAACTTTTAAGTAAAGTACTACTTCCAAAAGTGAGTATTCTCCAAAGTTGATAGAAATCTACTTTGGAGGAGCATATACCAAATTTCATCATCGCTGAAGCAATCGTGTTCACACACACACCCAGACGAATTCAAAAGAATACAAAGTCTCGGGGGGTCAACCATATTTTATTATGAAATTGTTATGAATATATTATATACGTATGGTCTACTTAATAACATAAGTGTACCACAAATAAAACATGGAAATTGTTAAAAGTACCTTTTTATTTTAATAATTAAAAGAAAAATGACGGTATTGTGACATACATTTTAATATTAGTAATATCTGGTTGTAAAAAAGTGGCTTTTGAAGTCAATATTAGTAAAGTAAGCAAAGAAAGCAACAATAGAGGGTCCACGAGTGTAGCACGCCAGAACGAGACTGAGCCTGTGCGCTATGCTCTGCGTTCAATTTTGTCATATAATAAAAATAGATATAAAATCCAATAAAACAATAAATATTATAAATAAACATGATAGTAATTGCATCAAATATAAGTTATTACTTAATTAATAGACATTTTAGACAAAATCACAGTGCGTCTAATAATTTGGCCAGGGCCCCGACTGTTGATACCTCTGGTATAGTGCCTTGTTAGAATACACCATACCCATTTCTTCTCCATTCCATCACCAATATTACTTTAAAATTGAAATTTAAAAGATTTGGACCGTATAGGCTCATCTACTGGTTCCCGTTTATTTGGTTTAGGGGGACATCATTTCTAAGTTACGTTTTGAGAGAGAGTTTGTTATTGGGGGGAAAAGCTTTTTACTCCCGCCTCTCCCCTCCCCCGTGGTCGAGAGGTTATAGATGTTGAGAAATGTGAATGTTGACAATCTAAAAGTCAAGGGGAGTGGGTTTGAACCCAGGCAGTCCGATGAATTTATTTAAATCATTTGGATACCAAATGGTATAAATAAATATGCCTGGACCTCAATATAAGAAGGCGATTAGCCGAGGGGATAAAGCAGTAAAGCTTATCTGACCAAAAAGATAAATTTAAAAAAATGGCAAGTTACCATTCAGAGTAACCACAACATGTCCTGACACTAAGGACTGAAGAGAGAGAATATAAAGTATCGTTTATAGTCTAAATAGCCTAGAATGCCGGAAAAAAACTTAACAAAATGCATTTTAGGTCCCTTCACTTGAGTGAGAGCAATGTTTCTATCCAAACATTAAAATTTGAGAATTAGTTTCAATTAAAAATTGTTATTTAATGTAAAAATTAGGCCGGGGGCCTGGCAACGGACTATAGCGACAGTCACCGATTGTGGTGACTTGTGACGATGTTGCTGTTAAGCAATGCAAGCGCGGCGAAACTTAAGATTAGTGACCCCCAAGAATCAGCGTGAAAATATATATATATATATATTCATAATGGTTATCGTCAAAGTCTTAAATGGCCTAGTTGCCGAAAAGACTGTGTGCATGTGTGTGTGAATGAGAAAAAAGTGTAAATGTTTATAAAAAAAAAAAAAAAAATCGCGTGTAGAACGTCCTCCGGTAGCAATCGGTATTATAAATTTAATATATACAGTAACTAAAATTAAAACCCTAATGGCCTCTGCAGCCGAAAAGGTGAATGAATATAGACACATTATTTTATAAGACGTTGTCACGTCAAAAAAAAAAAAATATATAAAAATTCTGCTTGCTGGGGTTGGGAACAATATCGACTCCCCCACCGACCTGTATCATCATAATAATTATTAATATTTTGTAGACAAGGCAATACTAGCCTGGAATAATATTAACAATTGTTTCACTGAAATAAAAATGCAATATTTAATTAAACAAAGAGGGCTCCTTGGAAGAGACAAGAGTATTAATAGAATAAAAATAATAATAATAATAATAATAATAATACATTTACAAGAATTCCAAACCGATCAATTATAAGATGGGTTCAACCAAGTATTGGATCCAAAATGTCAGAAGTGATTAACCATTTTAAGTATTAATAAAAGCTCTCTTCTATTTATTTTCATTTTATAATGTGTATTTTGTGTTTATGAAATTTATATTTAATATTTGAAATAAAATAATATAACAATTATAAAAGTAAAAATCACTGTTTTAAATACACGAGTAAAATACGATTAATGATGAGTATTTTAAAAATAGAGTATTTACCATGAATTAATTATCCAAGATTCTCCAAGTAGCGTTGTTGCTTTAAAGATGTATGACAGTACCATAATCAAATGAAAACTTTTTTATAAAATATCACTTTTAAACACTGACACTTATAAAATTATACTTAATTCATCACAAAATACAAAGAGAACTAAAAAACAATGACGACACTGATCATACGAGCCACCACTGAAGTCAAATATTAAATATACAGATGAAAGTGTTCTAGGTAACAAAATAATTTATAGATAAAAATAATATAAAAAAATCACAAAATATTACTCAAAGATATAAAAAATTATATATAAAAAAATAACAATTATTTATCAAGAAGCTCTTTCAAATTTTTTTAACTTCTCAAATTAAATTTATCAATTTAATTCAATAGCCTTCGTTACAAGACAAGATAGTGCTGCTACCTGGCGAGCAGAGCCTGAACTTGTGTTTTTAAGAAAATCTCTCCTAGGTGGCAGCATTATACATTGATGTTTAATCGTATCACAATTTCAAATTAAAGAATAGCCTAACAAATTATAGTATAAAATTTGCCTATTAAATCTTTTTTATAATTTTCAATCAATCTACTGAAAATATTATTATTTTAATATGAAAGAGTAATTCCATCTCCAGCTATAATTGATTTTTTTTTTTTGCCGCGACCCTTGGTTTAGAAGGTCAGCGCGCTAGCCACTAAACCAAGTCCGAGGGCTATAATTGATTTCCTCTGACACATTAGATGACGGAACTCATAAAAAATTAATCAGCTCGAGTGCGATATATAAGGATTGAAAGGCTTGACCTCAACTCAGAATCTGGAGTCTTAAATGGCCCATATACGAATGTATTCTTGACTATATTTTAAAAGTTAAAAGTCCAAGCAATGTTTACGAGTTACTAAGATGTCGAGTATAAGATTTTTTTTATAATAATAACCCAGAGAGAGTGCAAAAGGCGGCACCTTTTTTCGTTCATTTAGGCAAGGTTTAATCTTCAGGCGCCACTTGTTAATAGACCCACTTCCTAAAGTGCCAAGTGGGCGGTGAAATTTTAAAAATAGCCATGATTTCATCCAAGTAAAGTAAGGAAAAAAAACGTACTGATTAATGAGATTAAAAGAAATTTTCAACAAGCATTATTCAAGATAAAATAATTTTTGTTTTATAAAATGTCCAATTATGCCAAAAATACGTATAAAATTGATCAAATGATACCAATAATTTTTTAATGAACTTTACACTAGTCTGGGTCAAGTTATAATAAGTACATCAACTGTTTTAACAGCAAGAGGTTCCGTCGAGACCGAAAAAAATTATATTGGATACCAATTGAACGAATAAAAACAGGGTCTTCTAAGAGGGTAGAAGAATGAGAGAGCGAGCTAAAGTTTTTTCTTTATTTATTTAATTCACACTGGTGACATTTTGTTTTCGTATTTGAAGCTTGAGCTCTGAAGATGGTTTAAATACGGAACCGAAACGACAGCTGTATGAATTAAATAAATAAAGAAAAAACTCTAGCTGCGTCTCTCATTTTTCTACCCTCTTATGAAAAAAATTAAATTAGGTTCTAAGTTTCAAAGATTTATTAAAAATTAGAAATATCTTTAACACTTGATGTGAATTTCGACAATCAAGTTTCATCATTACAAATTAAATTTAAACTTGTTGTAAAATCTCTTCTGATGATGATGACACATGAGTGTCGAAATGTGCATCAAGTGTTAAAAATATTTAATTTTTAATCAATCTATGAAACTTATAAGCTTGTGTTTTTTAATAAACTTTTTAAATTTTCTTTTATACATAATATTTCATCTAGAGCCTACGGTCCTTAGTTTAAATTTAATTTTCACTTTCTCTTACTTCTATATATGTTAATATATAGAGAGAAAAAGTATTGGATTCATGTCAAAAATTCTATGTCGAGATATTAATGGATATACACGTTTTGAGGTCCCCTGAATTCAAAAAAGTTTTTTTTCGTGACATGGTCTGTCTGTGTGTCTGTGAACAAAATATCTCAAAAACGAAAAGAGTTAGGAGGTCCCTGGGACGTGACACGAAGCTTAAAAAATCTGGTGTGACTGGCGCAGCACACAACTTTCTCTTACCTTCGGTAATCGAAAGTTGTGTACTGTGCTGTCACACCAGATTTTTTGTGTCGGCATATATTTAGTTTCCGCCAATATATTAGAATTTAAGATGTAAAATTCATAAGTATGGGAAAATATTTATATTTTGTTACCATTTCTCCTATCTTCCCTATGAAATACAAGAGTAAAGTGGTCTTCAGAAGATTTCAATTGCAAAATGAGAATATACATTTTAAAGAGCATCTAAAAAATAATTGATTTTTGAATTTTAATCAAAATCGTTAGAGCGAATTTTGAGAAAATCGAAAAAAAACTGAAAAAGTACATCAGTAAAGTACTAGTACTTTTTGGCCGATTTTGATTAAAAGCTTATTTTCTCGGTCCCGGGGGGTGTTTAACTTAAATATAAAATTTCAACCTCATAGCAAAATTCCTTCATGCTTAAAAGTGAACACACACACACACACCCACCACACACACACACACACACACACACACAGACAGACCATGTCGCGAAAACCACTTTTTGGATTCAGGGGACCTCAAAACGTGAAGATCCATCAAAATCTCGACATCGAATTTTTGACATGAATCCAATACTTTCTCTCTATATATATTAACATATATACATAGGTACGAGAAAGGAAAAAGAAATCGGCCAAAAAGTACTAGTACTTTACTGATCCATTTTTTCAGTGTTTTTTTTGTTTTCTCAAAATTCGCTCCATCGATTTTGAGAAAAATTCAAAAATCAATTATTTTTTAGATGGTCTTTAAAATGTATATTCTCATTTTGCCATTGAAATCTTCTGAAGACCACTTTACTCTTGTACTTCATAGGAAAGATAGTAGAAATGGTTGCCATGGTATCAAAATATAAATATTTATATTCATACTTATAAATTTTACATCTTGAAATACGAATGTACCGTACTGGAACCGTGTTGGAAACAAAATATATGTCGACACAAAAAATCTGGTGTGACAGGTCGCACAGCACACAACTTTCTCTTACCCTTCAAGAGAGAAAGTTGTGTTCTGTGCCTGTCACACCAGATTTTTTGTTTTTGATGCTTTATAAATAAAATATAAAATCTTTTTGAGATGATTTCTTGAAAAGTGGCGATGGTTGGTATGTTATGTCGGAATTTTACGTCTTTGTGATAGCGATCTTAATTGAATTAAATAAAATTTAATTTAGGCCTTAACTACCTTATCCTTGGCGATTGTCCAAATGAAGTTTAGCCTAATCTCCATATAAAGAAGTTTAGTTATATATTGTCCAAGAGTTGAGAGATAAAATTCGAAAATGATGACTTTTTCCAACTAATTATTTATAAAAACTACAAGATGAACATAAATTTAAAAAAAATATTAAAAGTTTTTAGGTATTAAAAAATAATAATTTCGTTATTGATGGGTGATTTTATCAGGGAAAAATTGCCTAGGGGATTTGTGGACTCGACGTCCCTCTAAAGGGCTAAGATTTATTGCCTTAACTTGCATTGCATATTTATTTTGTTCACTTTTTCAAAGGACTTTTTAAAGGATTAATAAATAAATTCTGGACAAACTAAAATAAGAGTAAAAAATCGTTTAAATAGAAACCAAGTAGTAGGCCTAGTTCGATAAATTAAAATTTAAAATGATCGCGGGATCCACAGGCCCGCAGCAGAACTGCTTAGTGAACCTTTAGGGACACACAGGGATACACACGCCCGCACCAGGGGCACACAGTAGCGCGAAAGTGACAAGAAGAAAAATGTGTGTCTCTGGTGCGGGCGTGTGGATACCAAATGGCTTGAATAAAAATAAAATAAAATTTTGCTATCATCTTTTAATTAATTAAGCCATTCAGAAGGCACATGTGTGTCCCTGGTGTGGGCGTGTATATCCCTGTGTCCCTAAGGTTCACTATGCAGATCTCTTGCGGGCGTGTGGATCCCTCGATCATTTTTAATCATTTTTACTCGGAAAAGAGTGACGATGGGAGAATAAAGTTTTCCCGAAACGTCTCGGTAATTGTTGAAAATCGGGGACTATAATTTTTTGGCTGCTCCTGCTCCTTTCCTTTTGTATAAATCAACAGCCACGTAGCCCTCGGGCTTGGCTTGTAGTGGCTAGCGTGTTGACCTCCTATACTAAGGGTCGCGACTTCAGATCCCAGGCAGTTCGATGATTTTATTTAAAATTTAATTATTATTTTATTAAAAATTTTATTTAAGCCATTTGGATACCAAATGGCTTGAATAAAAATGAAATAAAATTTAAAATCATCTTTTAATTAATTAACCCATTCAGAAGGTACATTTTGAATTTAATTAAAATCGAATAAAAATCGACGGTTTATGTACAAAGATTTTATATGTTAATGAGTTTTATTGCTAGTCAAAATGTCATTAATATTTTACGAATATAATGTTGATATGGGTATACAAATGCAGTTGGGTCCATTTCTTAATTAATATTTTACTTAAAAAAATTGCTATTTAAAAATTTTTCTTTAGACATTTGAAAGGATTAATTAAATACTATCCGACTTATGAACACGTTGAATTATGAAAAGTTTTCAAAACAAATAAAAAAAAAATTGCATCCCTTTTTTTTGTACATATTAGAGGTTAAAAAAACGATCGAGAGATTTTTGTTTCTGAGCAAAATAGCGTAAAAATAAAACAGCTAGATCATTTGTTTGTTTTAAACTTGAAGCTATGAATGATGTTTTATTTCCATAAATGGCGAATGTGGGCATATTAAAAAAGGCCTGTTTTTTTTTTTTTTTTTTTTTTTTTTTGTCGGCGGCTATTCGATGCTCGAATGGAATGCACCGACCGCATCGGAAGACAGGGAAGCCATGGAAGAAGGAGAAGATGAAGACAAGGAGGCCCAAGAAGAAGTCGATGGCCTGCAAGGACGACCCGGCGGCAGATTAATCACGCCAGTGTTAATTAATTCATGCAACGAGCGAAGGGAGCAGCAACGCACGGAAAACTAAGCAGCCTCACGTTCCAAATAGACTTGCTCCTCGAAATTCACAGACTAGTTCACCTCTAGATTAAATATAATAGATTTCCAGGAAAGTGCTGACAATATATATTGATACGATAACTCAAAAAATTGATTAAAAAGTTTTATCAATAATTCATTAGAGAAATTAATCTTGGATGGTAAAAATTTTTTATGGCCCCTTATGGTATCTCATTTTACTAAAATTGCATTTACTGATGCTTCTCTGATGAACAATTTTGTAATTCTAAAATCGGTTTTGTACTCCGTAATTATTCCTGAATCAAAATGTTAATTGCATTTTTGGAAAAAAAAAAATATTACAAGTATACTCAGGTCTTTTTTCAGATTGTCCAATGGGACAACCTTTTAAAAGAAATATTTGCATGAAAAATGAGTTGAACAGGCATTATTTTTAGTGTAGCGATGGATTGGTATTATCTGTAACAGCCAAAAGTATCCAGTCTAACAGTGCACCCTATCGGTGAGAGAAACAACCATAAAGTTTAGAGAGAGCAGGTGCCTTTAATGGGTATTTAAAGCTATGATATTAATGATAATTAAATAAAAATAATTAAATAATGAAAATTTATTATATGTAAGGTTTTATTATGTGATTTATGTGTTTGACGCAACTAAATAAGGCGCTTGCTCTAATGTCTCTAAGCTTAGAGAGAAAGCTCTCAGTCACAACTCTCTCAAATGGATACTTTTGGCTGATACAGATAATACTACCGGAATCCCTGTTTATTTGCCCGATATGCTTTCGTGCTCGCAGATACACACATCAAACCCAACCGACCTCTGCCTTAGCCATCTACCGGACGTGAGATCCTCTCTTCCTTCTAGCAAATGAACTAATCATTATCCATTAGGTTCCTTTTTCCAACCACTTCTTTGGGGGAGTTCTTAGTTTAAGGAAGGACTCTCTTAGGAACTGGTAACATTAAATATCTTAAAATCAGGCTAAACAGAAAATGTATTCTGGGGGTACGTCTCGTAGTTATTAAAATTTTGTTTTGTTTTTTTTTTCTTGGTTTTACCAGAGTCTAGTTTCACTAAGAGATAATCAATAACAGAGAATATGTAGGGGCAGAATCACGTTTCAGAAATATCGTCAAATAAAAGAGTTGAGAAATCGGTACATCAATATGTATGTAAGGTTGAGAATGTACAAATAACGGTTCAAAAACTTTCCTTGAGCGTTTTTGTCGAAAATAAAGTTCTAAAACTTTTTTAGGTGATTGTTAAAATATGCTTCTATTGAGGAAGTTGGCTTCCATTGCTAACGATCCTAGTGTTGGTAGGTACGTACAAACAACGCCAAGCTGATGCATACATCTCATAACAGATAACAACAGCGAACAAAGCAGATAAAGAGAAGACTCTTAATAAGGTTACGTATCTGATTATCGGTTACTCTCCCCTATTTTTATCAATTTATGACAAAGCCCTTTACACAACTATCTAATCAAATTACTCATCTCATCCTCGGCCTTCCTCATCTCATTGTACGGTATAAATTTGTTAAAATTTCCTCGCAGAGATTTTAAATAATAAAAGACATTTTTGGCAATAATCGTGGTTTTTGATAATTAGCAATTAATAATAGAGAAAAAATTACGTTTTGGCCAATATTTCTAAAACAGTCAACAGGTGATGTATTCACTTTGAAAAGCAAACGTTTGCTATCCAGTAATGTATATTCCCTTTAAAATTTTTTTGTATTTTATTTGTATTATTAATTACTACACTAAGGATGAATTCTACTGATTATTAATTACTAAGTTAACTAAAATGAACCATGATTAAAGCCAAAAATGTTTTTTTTTACTAATAATAACAGTCGTGAAGGTTTAAATTATTTCAATGAGTTAATAAAATATCTTTGAATAAAGTAAAGTAAAGAACGCCTAATGAAGTTGAGTTGTTTGCCTGTCTGTCTTCTCCTTTGCACTAAAATATACATTTAGCTTGCATCGGGTTTGATTTATTCCAATGAAGGCTTTATGACTCTTAGACGACGGAAAATATATGTCTTGGGGGGGTCATCTTATGAATGATAGAAACGGCAAAAAATAACATAATTACTTAAATGTCTGCTTTCATAAATCAAAATAATTATAATTGATATACATGATGAATATTTGTAGTAAATTAAGATATTAATTATAACTATTATTAACTCAAAAGGCCGAAAAGATATTAAAGGACCAAGCGTTTTTTATGGAGGCAACACAAATGACCTCTTCCTTAATTATATGTTAGGTCATTATTTTTAATTGTTAAAAAACTCAAAAACATTTTCGCCATCAAGCACACTTTTTATAATGATATTGGATTTAAACCTCATGAGACTTGTACAGCACTTATTTTACGCATCGCTTTATTAATTAAATTAATTTAGCCAATTAGTACAATTCTTGACTTATTTTCTGAGGCTGATGGACAATCACTCAAATCTACTTGTGGGTTGAATTTAGGTCACTTACTTCATAACAGGAAGAAAGAATTAGTTATAACGTTAAACGTTTAAATTTATTTATTTTTTTGCCCTAGGGCCTTAGCTTAGTGGTATAGTTTCTGCCTCTTGTGCTAGGGATCAAGGGGGGTTAGTATGTATCCCGACTCATTCAATAAAAATTTGTTTCAATTGGATTGGCTACCAAAGGAGAGGGAGTTGCTGTGGCATCCCGCACTATGGGAGGGACCTCAGTGATGCATTCTTCCAAAGGAGTAGGCTACACGCCGGAGCTGTGGAAGTCCCTCCTCAAACTAGGACATGCTCTCTAGCATGGAAAAGGTTGGATAAAAGAACCCGGATGGAAGTAGAAATAAGGATTAGTTCATTAGCTAGAAATGAACGCAGGATGAGGAGTTGGACTGAACGCACATCAATTGAACAAAACGTTTTGTCCAAGAGCAAAACGTTTTGCTCAATGCCAACGCCCACCGATTAGGCAAAATGTTTTGTCATTCAGCAAAATGTTTTGACATTGAGCAAAACGCTCAATGGCAAAACAATTTGTTCAATGATTTTCAAGAAACAGCTCAAGCATCATGCTCAAATGTGTTTTGCCTCCTCGGTGTGCGTTGACCCAAAATATTGAAAAAACACTTTTAGGCACGATTAGTTAAAAACGTTTTTGCTCAATTGGTACGCGTTCAGCCTTAGAGATAGGAAATGATATAATTTCACGGGATGCCGGTAGATGGCTAAAGCCAGAGGCCGGTTGGGTTTCAGTTGTGTGTCTGCGTACCCGAAAGCACCTCGGGTTAACAAATGAGGACCCCAAGTAGGAATTTCAAATAATAATAATAATTAAACGAAAAATACATTAGTTAGCCCTTTGGATTGACTACTAATCAACAAATTCAAATTTCAAAAAAATTATTTTGTAATAGTCTTCCTACTTACACCACTTTTACAAAAAATTCCTCTCAATGAAGTGGAAAAGTACCTTACCTGAAACAAAAAAAAATTATTATTAAACTATTATTTTAAAATCGTATTCTAATATTAAGAAAAAGGTGGGGTCATCAAACATCAGCTTTGGATGCTAAATGATAATCACTAAAATCAGACTTTGACATTATAAACAAGAACAGTGTGGCTGAGGATGAACGGGAAAAAATGTCTCAAATTTGATTATTTACGTATCATCATTTAGCATTCAAATGCTGCCACTTGATAACTCTACCTTTTTCTCTATAAATAGTATAAATTAAATTATTTGCTATAAATATAAATATGGTGTGACTAGAACCTTTTCTCTTATCTTTCTAAAGAAATAGAAGGGTAAAGTGTACTTCAAAAAATTTTTAGACAAAAATGAGAATATACATTTTAAAGAGCATCTAAAAAATATTTATTTATGAATTAGAATAAAAAATAGCATTATTAAAGTGCTAGTACTCTTTCGCCTCTTTTTATTCAAATGCTTCGTGTTGCATGTCACGAGGGTGCCTAACGTAAATATCTAATAACAACCATGTAATGCTTTTCATTCTTGAGATATTTTGACAGACGAAATACATACATTATATTAACATATGTATTGAATAGATAAAAGAAAGTAAAAAATTATTAACTTTTCGCTATAGAAGCGTATAAAAAATATTATTTATATATATTATATAAATTTTACAAATTTGAAGGAATTTAGGGTGGGTGGCCTCGAGAAACATGCGCATGAAAGGTCCTACGGTAGTCATCGGAATAAATTATATTAAATATAATATAGAGTTCGAAACTCCTCTATCAAGCTGATTTTTTGGGCAAGGATGTTGGAAGGAAAAACACAAAAAGAAAAGTTTTTTATTTTTCCAAATGAGTTTTATTCTTAATATTTCAAAGGCACAAAGCCTCTTCTTCAGAGGAAGCTCATTTTACACTCTTTTTCACGATGCAAAAAACACTTGGCTGTAATTGTAATGTTAACAGAGTGAAAAATGAGCTTCCTCTGAAGAAGAAGAGCCTTTGTGCCTTTGAAATATTGGGAATAAAACCCATTTGGAAAATTAAAAAACCTTGATGATTGGGAAAGCCTGGTGTAGATAGATGAACGACAAATGAAAATGCTGGGTGGTATTTTCAGGGAGGTATTTTGCCTGAAAATACCGGTACATATATCTCAAGCATTTTCATTTGCCGTTCATAAAAAACTTTTTGTTTTTGTGTTTTTCCTTTCAACATCCTTGCCAAAAAAATCAGCGTGAAAGAGGGGTTTCGAATTATAATTCTCTCAGCATCACTCATTAAACTTCAATATAATACACAGTATTATACACATTAAAATCTTCTGCAGCCGAAAAAAGAAATTTAAATAAAAAAAATGTATAAATTGTTCTCAGTCAAGTAGAGAGGACTTGGCGTAGTGGTAGCGTGCTGGTCATTTGTACCAAGGGTTTCATTACGTCTCATGGTACCCAATCCAAATGAAATAAATAGAGACGGGGCTCTCTGTATATTTCAAAATATACTAACATCCTTACTTATCTAACAAGTGAAGAAGGCAATGCTAAGAATTTTTTTAACAATTTTGTCATGAAGATGGGTGGCATTTAGTCCCTGAAACGTCGACAAAGGAAAATAAAATAATTCGGGCCGAAAACAAATCTTATTTTTATCTCATCATCTATCTGTATTAAGGTCTTCCTCCACATTGTCTTAAATTAAATAACAAAAAAATAGAGAGAGAAAGAGCAAAAGATATTTTTAGTCGTCTATAACATTTTTACTTTCTCAAATTGGAAGTGGATTTAATCTCAACTTTCTTCTAACATGTCTTTCATCTTAAATAATGCAAAAATTAAAGATAATGTATTTTTAAAATGATTTGTGGCAATTCCATAAGGAAAAGAAGTATTTTTATTATAATTAGAGAAATGTGACGATCCTAAAAAGAAACTTTTCATGTTGTGTCGATTTTATCTCTAGTTGATATTTATTAGATAATAAGGCTCTACCGAATTTCGATATAAATCATATTTTAATTTTATTATGTAAGTTTTCAATTGGTAGAAATATTATCTTATCTGATTGGAGGATTATTTATTTTCTTGTCAAACGCCATTGTCATTAAGAGATATGGCCAGGCCGAGTGGATGTTGACGTTGGAATATCAATGGCTCGTAATGAACGCATCTTTAAAACTCTCCAAGTTTTGTTTTCAGACAGTTGATTATAAACAGACCGAATGGCTGTGTTCTCTTGCAAGATGAAATAAATACCAAAGTAGTGGACAAAATGGCTTTGATTCGGACCACACAAGAGGCGTTAAAGCATCCGTTAATGGATACGGTGATAAATTATCAAGTTAAAACGTCTAAATTATATTTTAATTAATTCGATGGATGATTTTAGTCATTTTGAATTATTATTATACTAATTGCAATTCGAAAGTTATACAATTGCAATTTATTATCATCAATTATTATTATAATAAATAATGATTCATTAAAAAGATAAATATTCAAATAAGTAATAATCTCTATGTAGAGATTTTATAAAACTGCTTAATAATAAATGAAGTTTTCATGTAAAAAAAAAAAAAATGCTTCGTGTATTCAGTTGGTCAAATATTAAAAGAAAAGGTTGACTGGTGTGACTGGCGCACAGCACATAACTTTCTCTTACCTTCGGTAATCGAAAGTTGTGATCTGTGCTTGTCACACCAGATTTTTTGTGTCGACATGTATTTAGTTTCCCACAGTACGGTACATTCAATTTTCAAGATGTAAAATTTATAAGAATGGGAAATTATTTATATTTTGTTGCCCTCGGGGCTTGGTGTAGAGTTAGCTAACCTCATATACCGAACGTCGCGGGTTCGGACCCCAGGCAGTCCGATGATTTTATTTAAGGCATTTGGATACCAAATGACTTAAATAGAAATGCCTGAACCCACAATAGGTTTATTAATAATTAACGGTTATCGTCTTAAGTCTTAAATGGCCTAAGTTGCTGAAAAGACTGTGTGAATGTGAGTGTGAATGAGAAAAAGTGTGAATGTTTAAAAAAAAAAAATGTATATTTTGTTACCATGGCAACCATTTCTCCTATCTTTTCTATGGAGTACAAGAGTAAAGTGGTCTTGAGAAGACTTCAATAGCAAAATGAGAATATACATTTTAAAGAGCATCTAAAAAAATAATTGATTTTTGAATTTTAATCAAAATCGTTGAAACGAATTTTGAGAAAATCTAAAAAGTGCATCAGTAAAGTACTAGTACTCTTTGGTCGATTTTGTTCAAAAGCTTCGAGTCACATGCCAGGGGGTGTCTAACTTAAATATAAAATTTCAACTTCCTAACTCTTATCGTTCTTGAGATATTTTGTTCACAGACACACAGACAGACCATGTCACGAAAATCACCATTTTGAAATCAGGGGACCTCAAAACGTCTATATCCGTCAAAATCTCGACAAAGAATTTTTGACATGAATCTAATACTTTCTCTCTATATATATATTAACATATATAGAGGTAAGAGAAAGTAAAAAATGTCTTTCCCCGTTTGAACTTTTCTATTTATGCTATTCAAGAGCCTTGCTCTTGCTATTTCTCAAATTTGAATATAGTTTATATAATTGGTTAGAACGACCACAAGTGGTTGATTTCAATTGATTGTTAGCCAATTCAATTGAAATAAATTTTTGGCAATGTGTACAGTGACTGGCTGGATGGCTAAGGCGCACGCCAAAAAATAATTTTTTTTTTTTTTTTGCCGAATGAAACGCAATGCGAACCCCTGATCCCAAAAACAAGAGGCAGGAAATCTACCACTGTGTAATGGTCCAGGGGCAACTTTAATTTTATAAATACGCAAAATCATAAGAAGGTAAGGAGAAAGAAAATAAATCTGAAGTCTTTTTGCTGAAAAATTCTAACGGATTCATTAATCAAATATTAATATTGATTAATTTACGTAATTTTTATTATATTTACATAACTCAAAAGGCCGAAAAAGAATATAGCGCAAGGAGTTGAATATTTTTGTGAATTCAAAAGTTGGTGGTGAGATATAGAATTTTGTGATTCTTTTTGGAGGTTTCAATTTTTTTCCCCAGGATATACGACAATTTAATTTCTCACTGGTCGGCGGTTTCTTGATGAATGGCCTCTCATCCCCTGACTTGGTTAAGACTTACCCAACATACCACTCAATAATCTTCATTATACTATGTAAATTTTATTCATTAATCTTTTAGTTTGTCTTATATAGTTTAAAATTAGCTTCAATTTATTATTTAAATACAGTTAAAAAAAAATAGGAGTTTATTAAAATAAAAATCGTTATAAAAATTCCCATTAGATGGTAATGAATGTTAGAATAGAAAATTTCCCACTAACCTCTAAATAGAGGGAATAAATTATTTGCTCGGTATAAAATCCGCAACGCAAATTGTCAAATATCAAAATATTCCATTATATTCCATTATATTATATTATAGAGAATCTTTTGAACATTTAATTGGATTGGTCGCACACAGGAACGTCATTTGAGGATTTGAGGGGCATTTGCCCCCACTCCCCACCCCAAGGCTTTGGAAGACAATAGTAAATTCTGATCTTAGCCCCTACATACCAGGTACATACATACACTCACACTTTCTCTTTATAAAACAGTATAGAAGATAGTATAGATAGATGCATATATGTTTTATTATTATATATAATATGTGTATAAATTAAAAAATCTTATGTGACTGGCCATGGGCGTAGCCAGGGGGAGGCAGGGGGGCCGTTGCCCCCCCTGGCTGGTCCTAAAAATTAAAAAAAATATATATATATATATTTTTCCCATTGGAAATTTTTTTTTAACACTCCAATTCACTACATTAATTTAATTTTTTTATTTTATTTAAATAAATAATTAATACTCTATGTAGATATTAATTGCAAACCCCCCTCTTCGCCCTAACGAGGAGTTGGCCCCCCCTAACAAGAAGTCTGGCTACGCCCATGTGACTGGCGCACAGCACACAACTTTCTCTTACCTTCGGTAATCGAAAGTTGTGTTCTGTGCTTGTCTCACCAGATTTTTTGTGTCGACATGTATTTAGTTTCCGACAGTACGGTACATTCGATTTTCAAGATGTAAAATTTATATGTGAAAATATTTATATTTTGTTACCATGGCAACCATTTCTCCTATCTTTTCTTTGGAGTACGAGAGTAAAGTGGTCTTCAGAAGATTTCAATGACAAAATGAGAATATACATTTTAAAGAGCATCTAAAAAATAATTGATTTTTGAATTTAAAAAAAAAAATCGTTGGAGCAAATTTTGAGAAAATCGAAAAAAACTGAAAAACTACATCAGTAAAGTACTAATACTTTTTGGTCGATTTTGTTCAAAAGCTTCGTGTTACGTCCCATGGGGTGCCTAACTTAAATATAAAATTTCAACCTCCTAGCTCTTTTCGTTCTTGTTCACAGACACACACACACACACACACAGACAGACCATGTCGCGAAAAACACTTTTTTTTGATTCAGGGGACCTCAAAACGTGAAGGTCCATCAAAATCTCGACATCGAATTTTTGACATGAAACCAATTCTTTCTCTCTATATATATATTAACATATATATATATGGGTAAGAGAAAGTAAAAGCATAGGAAGTAAGAAAAAAATGTTTGGATGGTTTGGAAATGGTTGGACGATTGAAGGTCCAAATTTTTGTGAAAATTATATTTCAAAGAAATTCCTACTTTAAGAAGATATTTAAAGGTCTGAATAATAAGTGAAGTGCAAGTTAGTTTAGGAGTTGAGAAGTTGAAATTGAAATCCAATTGGTGATGAAGGCATTGTGTAGGCACTCAACTAATCAATTAAATTACAGCTAAGAGTAAAGAGCAAGGCAAACTTCAATTAGTAATTAAAGAATTAACTGAACACTGAGACTAATTTGCTCCCAAATGCCGAGCCGGCATCCCACGGGAATTTACTGATTGACGTTAAATATGAAAAGGGATGATTATATATATTAAAAATCTGGTGTGACTGGTCACACAGCACACAGCTTTCTCTTACCTTCAGTAATCGAAAGTCGAGGTCTGTGCTTGTCACATCAGATTTTTTGGGTCGAGATATATTTAAAAACGAAAACTAGACAGGACTATTATATCTTCGTGTAAGCTCGAGATTTCCTTGTCTTTCGGTTCCAAAGGAAACCATTTTCAAGGTCTGAAAGTGAAAATACATTTCGTTGTTACATCGCAAAATCTCCCGAATAAAAGCAAAAATCAAAAATTAGTCTTTTATTACCCCCTACAGCGTACCATCTGCTCCAAATATCGACAAGGAAATCTCGAGCTTACACGAAGAGATATTTAGTTTAGATATATTAGAATTGAAGATATAAAATTTATAAACATTTTAAAGCGCAACTAAAAAATAATTGGTTTATGAATTTTAAACAAAATCGTTGGAGCGAATTTCGGAAAAATCGAAAAAAAAAAAAAACTGAAAAAGTACATCAGTAAAGTGCTAGTAGTACTCTTTGGCCAATTTTTTTCAAAAGCTTCTTGTCATGTCCCAGGGGGTACCTAACTTAAATATAAAATTTCAAGCTCTTTTCATTTTTGAGATATTTTGTTCATAGACACACACACACAACATACACACACACTCGGACAGACAGAAAGACAGACCATGTCGCGATCACCACTTATTTGGATTCAGGGGACCTCATCAAAATCTCGACTTCGAATTTTTGACATGAATCCAATACTTTCTCTCAATATACCGTATACCGGGTGGGCCAATAGTGCGTGGACGGAAGATTGTGGGCTTATTAACGGGCATTTTTAAAATTTGTTGATCACACATAATGTGGGGCCTTTAGGGCTACAAATTAAAAATATTTTTGTTCCAATTGTACCTCATATACAGGGTGGTCCATATCAAAGTTATGTTTTTTCAAATGGAACGCCCTGTATATTATTGCATATTTGGATTCTACGGCCAATTTTAGTATGAGTTTATGTCATGCAATGTATTCTAAAACAAACCGTTTAGCCGCAAATCGGGCTTTAGTGAAAAAACTGCTGTCTGGAAAAAACTGAATATCTCGCGAACCATAAAACTTAGGGAACTGTTTTTTTGTGAGGTTACTAACCATGAAATGTACCAATGTAGGCCAGATGGGTAACCCGGAATTATTCTTATGTTGGGAGAAATGGCCATGCCAATTTGGAAAATTTCAATTATGGATAACTTCCTTATTTCAAATGGAACATGCTACTTTTTTTATCCCATGGGACGTGAAATTTAATTATCTTTCAGATGATATAAGGTTGTCTATATCTATCTTTGATAGTTTTTTTTATTACAAAATATCTGATAACGAAAAAAAAAAAAATTTATTATAGACAAAATAATTGAAAAAAAAATCCAAACGCAAAACAAAATCGTAATAAATGGAAAAAATATGCTAAATATTCGAAAATGTCTTTTAATTTCCTTTAAAATCGTTTATTAGAACTTCTCGAAAAAGAAATTAGGGTTATGTTCAGGTTAGGAGGTGCGCCATCTTGTTGACAAATCATAACCCGAATTTGAGCAAGCGGGACTTCTTTGAGAAGTTCAAATAAATTATTTTAAGGGAAATTAAAAGACATTTTCGAATATTTAGCATATTTTTTCCATTTATTACGATTTTGTTTTGCGTTTGGATTTTTTTTTCAATTATTTTGTCTATAATAAAATTTTTTTTTTTTCGTTATCAGATATTTTGGAATAAAAAGAAAACTACCAAAGATAGATATAGACAACCTTATATCAGCTGAAAGATAATTGAATTTCACGTCCCTTGGCATAAAAAAAGTAGCATGTTCCATTTGAAAAAATGAAGTTATCCATAATTGAAATTTTCCAAATTGGCAAAGCCCTATCTCCCAACGCAAGAATAATTCCGGGTTACCCATCTGGCCTACATTAGTACATTTCAATGTTAGTAACCTCACAATAGAACAGTTCCCTAAGTTTTATGGTTCGCGAGATATTCAGTTTTTTCCAGACAGCAGTTTTTTCACAAAGGCCCGATTTGTGGCTAAACGGTTTGTTTTAGAATACATTGCATGACATAAACTCATACTAAAATTGGCCGCAGAATCCAAATATGCAATAATATATAGGACGTTCCATTTAAAAAAACATAACTTTGATATGGACCACACTGTATATGAGGTGCAATTGGAACAAAAATATTTTTAATTTGTAGCCCTAAAGGCCCCACATTATGTGCGATCAACAAATTTTAAAAATGTCCGTTAATAAGCCCACAATCTTCCGTCCACGCACTATTGGCCCACCCGGTATATTACATACATATATACATAAGTGGACCCTGTTATGCAATGGTGTGTCAAAGACCAAACATCGAGTGTTGAGAAAATCAACAATAAAGTTTTTTGTTTTCATTGGATTATATATAATTTTTGTTGTCAATTGTGCAAGTAACATTAAATATAAATTTTTTTAGGACATATTTCATAAAAAATACTATTAATTAAAGCATTTGAAACAATATTCCGTGCTTAACTCAATTTTGAATTTTTTGGTCTTTGACACACCATTGCATAACAGGGTCCAAGTAAGAGAAAGTAAAAATTAATTACTTAGAAAAATTAATAAATACATAATTTAATTTATAACTTTTTTATTTATTTACATTACATATTTTATAACTTATATCGCTCAGGGGCCCACATCTTGTGGGTACGTGGATGGCGACCACGAGCTGCCCGAGCTGGGACAGACAGTCCTTCAGTTATTTGTATGTCTGTCTCTTCCTTCCTCTTTTCAGGCGCCAGACCGTACGACGGGCCGGCCTGTCCTATTTCTTCCGGTCGCAAAAACGCTTGATAGGGTTGGAGGGAAATAGTGAGGTCCGCCGACCCCGCATCGTGGGAAAAAGGCGAGGACAGAAGAAGAAGAAGACATATTTTATAACTTATTAAAAATATGTAATAATTTTTTTTAGTTTCTTAATTGAAGAAATTAGATCGTGTTTGATTACTAGTACCCGAAAGTTTCGATTCATTGCCCCAAAACGGACCGAGCATTTTTAGAGAAGTTCAACAACTGCGTTTCTTTCTGATCCCGTGAAATTTTTTTCTGAATATGAACATGTTTCTTAATGTGCATACATTTATTTTTTTTACTTCTCTTTAATTTATTTTCTTGTTTTGTGTTATGAATTTATATTTGTGTTGACCTAACCACTGAGAACTTGTGCCTCTAAGAAAGTCATTAATAAATTAATTTATTAATTTAAAAAAGTATATTTTAATTTGTATAGCTAACACCGTTACAATGAAATCTTTTAGAATATTATTGTTAATATCAAACAATAATTTCGTTATTAAATTATCTTAAAAATGACGGTTTGGAGAGTTAATTAAGATATAATGAGCAAGTAATTAATTAGTTTTTCAAATTATAGTGCTATAAAATGATGTTTTAAATTGAAGTCGTGGAACTCTTAAGTTGTAATTTGTAAATAAGAATCTTAATTCTCTAAAGTTTAGAAAAATAAATAGCTGTCGTAAAAACAAAATATTCCTATTGTACTACTAAATTATACAAAAAAATTTTCTGTCTCTTGCTTTACTTAGACAAAAAGAAAGATGGCGGGTTGTAAAAAATAAGACCTCAAATGAAGAGCGAGTGATATGAAGAGTGAAGAAACTTTATTTATTTTTTTCTGCTGAATAGACCTGCAGTAGGGTTCGGTTTTATATGTATCGGTAATCTACGTAGTAGGAATGTCTTTTTGCTATTCATACATTGAACTAAACATAAATTTATAAATTCAGAAGTAAGATTCTAAAAAATATTTTGAATACTCTAGCAGTAAAGGAAGTGAAATCCATACAAAGGTTAACATTTGGTTGCCGCCTATCTTAAAAATATTGTGGTTTGAAAAAATAAGTAGTAATTAAAATTATAAAGGGGTGTTCTACTGGTGAACATATAAAGTGGGGACTAAGAGAAGTTGAGATAAGATTACGATTTGTATGTTTATCTTTTTGGTTTATTTAATATTCTTATAATGGATCTGCTTAGGCCTAGCACCCCTGAGATCTTGCATTTTAATGTCACAAAATAGCCTCAATCGAAATAAACTGTTGACTAGATCACTTTGCCTTATATCGCAGCATTGAAAATTAGAAACGAGTCTATTTCAATAATATAAGTTCTAACTAATCCTATTAATTATTAATTTTTTTCTAAAGACAGTTGGTGAAAAATTAAATTCCTTGTAAGTGGTGGCAACTTAATCAATTCGGGGGAACTCTGTGGACACGAGATCACTTATCTACTCTTATACACATAAAATTTGGTAAGAAAATATTAATATTTAGAAGAAACATTTTAAAATATTTTCTAAATCTTTTTATAAAGCAACTATCTTTGAATCATCAGGAAGATATATGGGTGTCCAAAAACAAATGAAAAAAATTAAAAAATTTTAAATATTTAAAAACCCAGAAGTGCTAGGGATCAAAATGTATTTTTTCCTGAACCAGTTTTTTATGCTGAATACGTATATGTAATTATTATTTTTCTACGACTTTTAGTTTAGGACGGACTTTTTATGCGTACGGACTGGCAGACAGACAGACAGACGGACACCGGAATCTCTGCATAAGCTAGCTCCCTCCCTTAGTACTATGTACAGTGAGAGCTAAACCAAACTTTGGCCATTGAGCGTTTTGCTCAATCGGTGTCATTGGCATTGAGGAAAAGGTTTTGCTATTGGACAAAGCGTTTTTGATCATTATGCATGGCATAGAGCAACATGTTTTGTCATTGAGCAAAACGTTTTGTACGAAAACGTTTTTGCTCAATTGGTGTGCGATCAGCCGAAGAGTAAAATCAAGCATTTGTGATGAATGAAGAAGTTTTTTTTTTTTTCAAATATTTTTATTGTAAAGGGAATTTTTTCTTAAAAGAGGAAGAATCAAATAGCCGACAGAAGATACAATGATGAATCGAATTGGAACACGAGTAAGTTGAAAGAAAAAAAATTGACTCTTGGCCTCTCTCTGTCCTCAAAAGTTGATTCAATTTGTTTCGATAGAGTTATTGTTAGTTGCTCTCTTGTTTTCATTTAGACAAACAAATATACAGTATTGGTTTTTTTTTGTTGAATGAACTAAATTGGTAATGAAAAAAAAAATAAATGGAAGTAAATTTATATAGATTTTCATCTCATTTGAATATTATCACTAGTCATTAATGATACGCAACGGAGTTAACGTTCTCCCAGCACCCGAATCTTTCATGATTCGGCAAAATACTGATAATTAGCCGACCATGCCCGTTGCTAGTAGTAGTGCTCGTCCTTATTTTTATAAATTAATTGGGAATCATTGTGAGTCTCTGGGCCCATCGCACAAGAGGAGAGACCTCTAGAACTGCACTAAGGCCCAGAAATTAGGGCTGGTCGGTAATGGATTTTCATTACCGACCTCGATAATGAAAAAAAAACCGGTTTTTCTCGAAAGTCGGTAAAATTTTTTTACCGCCCGCGGAACCAAAGTTTGCCGCCGCGGAACATTTTTTTTTTCGCGGAACCAAAATTTTTTCCCGTCCGAAAAAATATTTTACCTTTTTTTTTAGAGACGCCAATTTTTTTTACCGCCCGCGGAACCAAAGTTTGCCGCCGCGGAACATTTTTTTTTCGCGGAACCAAAATTTTTTCCCGTCCGAAAAAATATTTTACCTTTTTTTAGAGACGCCAATTTTTTTGCCGCCCGCGGTACAGAAGGAACCAAAATTTTTCCCCGTCCGAAAAAAATATTTTACCTTTTTTTTAGAGACGCCAATTTTTTTTGCCGCCCGCGGAACAGAAATTTTCCGCCGCGGCACATTTTTTTTCGCGGAACCAAAATTTTTCCCCGTCCGACGAAAAAATATTTTACCTTTTTTTTAGAGACGCCAATTTTTGCCGCCCGCGGAACCAAAGTTTGCCGCCGCGGAACATTTTTGTTTTTCGCGGAACCAAAATTTTTTACCGTCCGAAAAAATAATTTTTTATCGACTTTCGAAAAAAAAAACAGGTTTTTACCGAATTAGAGGTTCGTTGCCGCGTTTTCGGTAAAAAATTTTTACCGGTTTTTACCGGTAAACCGGTTTACCGTCCAGCCCTACCAGAAATATATTTATATATGAAAGTTTTGAAAAATTTTAATTTGATATTAAATCAAATTGAATGTAAACTTAAGAAGTTTCAAGACCACACACCTGTGATAAATAACGGAAATAAATAGATACTATAATAATAATTCTAGCGTAATTATTCATTCCATTAAATGCGGATATTTTTTACTCATTTTCTTAAAGAATTTTCGTTATGAATAATTCAATAATTTTTTGTTCCTCCATCGTGCGTAAATTTAAAGTTGTTTATGTTTGAGTGTTTTACGAGAAAATAAATCGGATTAATTTCATTCAATGCAGTTATTTCTCCATTTGACGATATACAAAGAACGTGTAAATGATTATTTACTGCATACAATCAAGACGTGGACCCTCATCTCGCCAGATTAGCTCAATTAATTCGCTTTGCATGTTCAGTGTGTAATGTTCAATGCTCAGGATAATCCATTTGGAAATAATTTGCATTCAGTTCCACTCGGCGCCACTTTTTATAGCTAGCTGTTCATTCGGGGTAACGTTAACAAAACTATTTGAATGTATATTTAAAAGGAAATAGGGTTTATTTATTTTAAAAAGGTGTGATTTTTTTTAAGATGATTATTTCCTTGAGGAAAAGAAGTCTGCATAGTATCGTAGGCTAAAGATTCGCATAATTTAGAAACCCATTTAAGAAGAATTTTTTTTTCTTTTTCAGAGAGGGATTAAATTTTAATAAAACAATAATAAGTTTCTTATTATTATACTTGTAATTTCTCTAAATTGAAAATTTAATTTTAATTCCACCAAAGGGATGAGAGGTTAGAGGTGAATACATTTTCAATAATGATGATTTTAAACGGCTGAATAAACGAATACCTGTGTAATTCATTAAATTTATAGTAATCTTTGATATTTTTTTTTTTTTATTAATGTTATTTAAATTTTATTTTCATAACCATATAAGCGTAATGTCGATTAAATATATTTTTATCCGAAGACTAAATATAGGAACAAGTTTTAAAATAAAATTTGTGTTCATATATATTAGCTTGACAACACTTCTCTTAAAATATTAAAAAAATATTTAAATTTTCTGTAATTTTTATTGCTTATAAATCGTTAAAAGATTTTTAATTATTTATAGAGAAGGTGGTAATAGGGAACCCTTTTGTTTTTGCAGTAGGCCTACCACGAGGACAATAGACAACTATTTCATATTTTTAGACATTTTAAGATATTTATATGAACCCCCCTCAATTGATAAAAAATGAAAAATTGTATTAAAATAATATAGATGAGTTACAAATCATGAGGGACACCAGAAAGTTGCAGTGGTGCAACTTGTAGGAGGATGGGAGGGGGGTTTGAATGTTTTTTAAGGGCAATTTTCAAGGAAAAAAAATTAATAAAAACTTATATATCAAGTTCGAATATCCTTTTTTGTAAATTCACTTATTATTAATAGATATAAAAATAAAGGCATCACATTCTTTAGGAAAGAACACTAAAGTAAGTAAAAATTCTCAAATACTCAGCTTGAAACAAAAACGCGGCTTATTAATTTAAACATATAATTTAGAGGCCACATGTTGCAGAAAAGGGTAAGGTCAATAAAATAATAAAACACCTGTACGTATATGTAGACATAATCATAAAAAGGAGAGGATCTTTATAAAAAACATAATAGTGGAGAAGGTGGTGCTCTGGATCATGTTCACGATTGGCTTCTAATGACTACTGACAGGTAACACATTTGTCCCATTATTTGCAGCTCCTGGGGATGCTAATTCATGTTTTCGCGATAAGTGACAGCACCAGTATAGCTGTAACAGACATGGGACCTAATTACCACCAGGATCCAGAGCCATGTCTACATATACGTACAGGTGTTTTATTATCTTATTGACCTTACCCTTTTCTGCAACATGTGGCCGCTAAATTATAAATCAACAAAAAAAAAAAAAATTATTTTATACTTTTTTTACAAAAAAAAAAAATAGCTAGAAGTGGAATATCAAGTCTTTATATTCAAATTCAGAAGAGTTTTCAAAAGTCAAAATTCTTCTAGGAATAAGATTTTTACAAACATCTCTGGGTGAAAAAGGAATATTCCAGTATATAAATTGGATCGGCCTTAGGCTGATTGGGTGTATTACGACGTATTCGAAAAGAAATTGTATCGCTTGATTTCTTTTGAGACTGATAGTACTTGGTCTAACAACAAACAATTTTTTTTTTTTTTTAGGCCATTTGATCAGAGGTCATTTCGCCCACTTTACTTTAATAGCCAAAATGAAAAAAAAAAAATGTATTATAAAAAAGGCAATTTCCAATAGAACATCGCACATCTTTTGAGTGAACATTTGCTCAAGTTTTATATTTGCTATGCTCAGAATACTACTCCAAAAAGTAAATTGTCTTTTTCGATTAAACATTTCGGGGATTGTGAAGTCTAATAATAATTTTTTTTTTTTTTTGTAGGTTGAAAGTACTGTCTGTGACTTCTATGTAGGCCCAAAATTTCATTTCAGTATCTTCAAAAGTTATTGAAATACGTTTGTTTATTTTTATGCGACCATTTTCATGTCTGATTTTGTTCAACAATAATAACTATTAAGATATTGAGATAAAATTTGACACAGATGTCAAAGTCAATAGGCTTACTACCAAACTACAAAAAAATTATTAAAAGCGCATCTCCTAATAAATTCGAAATTATATTATAATGCATTAAACATTATGATTAGAGACCGGATTTTAAGCAAAATGCTTATTGCTCAATTTTATAAGCAGCCATTAGATATTTAATTTCTATACGAATTAGGAAAAACTAAGTGCATTGAGATTGCATTTTTTATGCTTTTTTTGCTTTTTTTGAGTTTTTATGCTTTTTTTCCCTTTCGTGCTTATTTGAACTTATTTTACTAATATTTATAATATTTTTTGTTTTTTTTATTAAAAAACACTTTTTTCCCATTCACACACGCATACACCAGGGACGTGTATAAGGGGGGGGGAGGGAGCCCGCCCCCCCCCAAAAAAAAAAAATTTTCAAAAGCCCCGCAGTAAAAAAAAAAAATTATAGCATTGTAAAAAAAAATTTTTCCGCAGGGTGAAAAAAATTTGGTTCCGCAAAAACAAAATTTTTCGCAGATCGGGGCGGAATAAATTTAGTTTCTTTAAAAAAAAAATTTATATACGCCATTGGTATGAGTAAAAATTGCTTATGAGATGCTTTTTTTCAACTTTTATGCTTATTTAACAACTTTTTATTCAAGTTTTTTATGCTTTTTTAAGCACTTTTTTTCCATTTTTTTATGCTTTTTTGTCCGGTCTCTAATTATGATTTTAGAACAATTTAGCCTTTAGTTTAAATAAATTTTCGATTAGCAATTGGGTTATAAATGTATACTTTTTAGCCCAATGACTGTTTGATAAATGAACAAAATAAAATAAAAGTGGAATTTTGTGATTTTTGATGATAAATTTGACTCAAAGTTTTAAGTAACGAGGATGAAATCATGTATTCTATCTTTAAAAGGGCAAACGAAATTAGTCTTCTTAATAATTTTCCCTGTCTTTGCAGTAAATACTAATTATTCAATTCATGATTGCAAAATTAATTATGAAAATGTAATAAACGGTATAATACTAGTATGATAGCTAATTTATTCAGTAATCTTAAAATAATTAATATTCAAAGAGCTTCTCTCGGTGTTCTTTAAAAAAAAGAAGTCTCTTATGTTTCGAGTCCGATCGATCCCCTTCTTCAAGGGAGGGGTCTCAATTGAGTTCAACTTAATCAATACATAGTACTCTTTTATGATGCTGAAATATGATGAATGAATAACAACTTGGAAAAATTTAACAAAGATCCATGGTAAAAGAATTATGACTCAGAATAAAAATTCTATCTTGAATGAATCACTTAAATTGAGAACGCGAGAGAGAATTCGGAATTGAGAAAATTTCCTGATGCGGGTTAACAGTAATTCAATCTAAATTGGGTATCCCAGTGAATAACATTTCTATAGCAACGTCAATAATCTATAAAAGGATTATTCGAGTCCTTATTGAAAATTAAACATTTATTTAGCACAAATCAGAGTAGTCTAAGTAGTGATAGGCTTATATACTTTAACTTCATCAAAAATATGCAAAATCTTCACAAAATAAAATAATAAATAAAATTCAAGCAAATGCAATAGATACTTCTACTGTGCTTTTAGAAAACTGGTGTCTATTTTAGTTAATAAATTGATTTTAAGCTTCAGAAAAAGCAAATAAAAAGAAGGCCAATGATAATTATTGATTGTCGAATTGTCAAATATTACTTCTTCGTGGCATAAAAATGGAGTTTCGAACTTGAGACAAACACAATTCGAATTGTTTCTTTTTTTCCGCGTTGTTTCTGATTTTGTAAAATTGCCATTGCAAGCAAAACTCTGGAATAATCTTGATTTCACAGCTTCTGGAATATATAAGCAAAGCATTAAAGCCGAAATCTTCTTCTTTTCAACGTGATGGCCATTCCGAAGCATCAAACCAAGCAATATTAAGATAAGAAGCGGAGGTGGAGAGGACGGGGGGTCTATAAGTCCGGAATATCGGGAGACCGGTTACCTTGGACTAAAAGTGTCGTGACCGGGATAGGATCTGCGGTCTGTAGCCGGCGACAGCACCACATGGCGGCCGGAATGGCTTTGCTTTTGCTTTTTGGGGGCCCCCTGTTTCTTGTCCCGGTCGATATATAGAGGGGGTGTCCCCGAGCATGCGTGCATCGGTCTTGTACTTATACTAATCGAGACTCCTTCAAAATAGCAACATGCTATAGCTCTATTAAATTTATAAATTCATAAAAATATTTATTTTTTTTGAAATATATAATAAATATAATATATGTATTATTATTAATATATGTATAATAATTAGGCTACTTATAAATATAATAGATCTTAAAGTTGTTATAATAATTCTATCCAACTGTAAATATGTAGTTCTCGGCCCATTTTCCGAAATTTAAATTGCAATAATAGATTTAATTTTTTTTTTTTTAACACTCACACTTTTTTTCCATTCACACACACATACACACAGTCTTTTCGGCATCTTAGGCGATATAAGATTTTATACGATAACCGTTATTATGAATATATATATTGGAGTCCAAGCATTCTTATTTAAGCCATTTGGTATCCAAATGGCTTAAATAAAATCATCGAGCTGCGTGGGATCCGAACCCTCGACCCTTGGTATACAAGGCAGGCGCGCTACCAACTACGCCAAACCCGATTTAATTTTAGGTAATAATAGGAGAAAAAAAAACAACAAAATAAATTTATTATTATCGTTCGTAATAGGAAGAGGTTTGCAGCCAAATAAAAAGAGCCTCTATTATTAAATAAACTCTTTAATCCGGACGTTTCGGCATAGGTTTACTCTGCTTGATTGAGCTCGTTTCTCTCTTATCCGCCACTTGATGGTATTTAACGTTGTCCAATATTCACTGACTAAATGCATTGGTAATATCAATCAATTGTATTATTTACTCAAGACAACTCTATTATTAATGTTCAATATATGTCTATTTAAGACTTATGTACTCTTGGAAGGCTGATGATGGCAGAGTAAACCTATGCCGAAACGTCCGAATTAAAGAGTTTATTTAATAATAGAGGCTCTTTTATTTGGCTGCAAACCTCTTCCTATTACGAACGATTTTATATACAGCCACGCAATTATAATAAATTTATTATTATAATAGTAACATTATTAGTGATATAATATTAGCTATTTGGTACAGTATTAGTCTCTCCTCTCTATTTAGGCGTGTTACCCTCCTAGCAGGCGTCTAGTATTGAGATGTTAATACAATCGAGCTGGCTCAACTAGATTCCCTTAAGGTGGAATTCGGAGCAACGCGACAGAGCGGCACGTCAATAGCGTCACTGCAGCCGCGACGTGTTTTAGGTAAGGACAATAGGTCGCGTTTGTTTACTGACGCCGGCGTCTGTGTCGCAATACTCGAATAGCCTTTCATTTATTTACACATGACATGTTGTGTCGCACTGCCCCCGTCACTGTCGTGGCGTCAGTGACGCTCTGTCGCGTTGCTCGAATTCCACCTTTAAGCGTGGGAAATTTTATTTTCAGTATCTGTTTGTAATTATTGGACCGGCGATCTAGGATTGTCCTAAAAGAAGCATAATTGTATTAATATTTACATCTCAATTCGAGACGCCTGCTAGAGCCGCAACCCGTTAAATATGGAGGAGAGTCGATTCCAACTAGAAGGGATGGATGTATTGAAAAGGGTTTTACACACTATAGATTGGAAAAAAAAATAAAAAATTTAACAAATGGGGGTGGAGATTCCGAATTCGACCTAAGAAGAACATTTAAAAAAAATTAATTTACTAATAAATACATTCTTGTTCTCTCCCTGATCAATCAACATTTTGCAACTGGCTTCCTATTGATAAAATCCCCAATTGTTAGACACAGCTAAATTGATACTAATAATATATATCTATAAATAAGCTAATTTATTAACTTGGAATGGGAAGCGGTATTGATTTTTGGCTGCTATTAGGCTAATAATAGTTGATATGAGGCGGTGAAAAATTCGAAATCTTTAAATAAGGATTGGGATTATATTGATACAAAGTGGAACTGCGGACTGCCTATTAGTCGTATCACAGATTTTTTTTTTTTTTTTGTAAAACGAACAAAAACATAATTGTTTTATGTTTTTTTATCCCGCCCGCTAACTCAAAATAAGCCCACGGGGCGTGGTGTAGAGGTTAGCGTGCTAACCTCATATACCAAACGTCGCGGGTTCGGACCCCAGGCAGTCCGATGATTTTATTTAAGCCATCTGGATACCAGATGGCTTAAATAAAAATGCCTGGACCCTAATATATATAAATTCATAAATAACGGTTATCGTAAATGTCTTATATGGCCTGAGCTGCCGAAAAGACAGTGTGAAGGTGTGTGTGAGTGTGAGTGTGAATGAGAAAAAAGTGTGAATGTTTAAAAAAAAAAAAAAAAAATAAGGATTTTAAATTATTTTTAAGATGATTTTTAGCCGGTAAACTACCCTTAGAATGTTTGGCTGCCACCTTTTTTATTAAATAAATCTAAAAAAAAATTCGAGTTATTTTTATTGTGTAATGAGAAAAAATATTTAAATAAATAGTATTGCGGGGTTTACAAATTGGATTATTTGAAACCAAAATGGACATAAATATTAATTTAAAAACATAAATCATATCAAATCACGTTGACAAGAGAGCAGGAAGAGAAAGAGAGAAGGGGCATAAATAAAAACAGGATATTCTCTCTGATTTTTAACACAACAAATCAAAATCAAACAATCCTTGATATTGGGAATTGTCAATGTTAAGACAAGATAATTGGTTCCATTTTTATCAGGATTATAAAAGAGATCTTGTGTGACGTCACGTGAACGAATAAATGAGTGTTAGTGCGGTAAGTAATTGCGTATGTGTGCCTAGCAATTGGGCTAAATGACGTGTCCTGTTTCAGACCCGCTCAAGAGAAGGTCTCGGATCTTACTAGAATCCAACTATTAATAAAAAACATTTCAGAAATCATTATTCAGAAAATTTTATCTTGTTGGTTCAGGTAAAATTAGTAAATGAGCAATTAGAAGTTGGATATATTTCTATATATCGACCTGACCTTAATCATTATCGACAATGGATCCATTTGAGGAAGAAAACGGAAATATAAGGCTTTTCGCGGCCCCGGGCTTGGCGTAGGGGTTAGCGTCCTGGCCATCTATACCAAGGGTCGCGGAATCGGATCCCAGGCAATCCGATGATTTTATTTAAGCCAAAATGCCTAAATAAGAAAGCCTGGATCCCAAGTAAATATTTATTATTTATTTGCCGAAAAGACTGTGAGTGTGAATGAGAAAAAAAGTCTATTGGCTAACTGTAAGTAACCACAACGTCACAGGCTGAAGAGATATATTAATATTAAAACAAATCTGATAGATAAATAGATTAGAAATGGATTGATGTCTCTTGATCAAAAAGTAATTTGATTTGATTTTTTAATAATAATATTCATATTATTTATGGAACTAGTTATAAAGGGAATGAAATATGTTCTTATCGTCTTTCTTAACAACCACGCTACCAGGTAGGCTAAAAAATGTTGACTTGTGGATTTTATTTTTGACACCACTTGCTTTGAAAAAAAATATTTTCTCTCTTTGTATTATTTAGTTAATTAATTAATACATAATATAAATACTTGCTATTTTTCCTATTTATTTTATAGTTTATTATCATCGTAAAATACTTTCTCCTTTAAATAAATTAAAATAAATTTTATCCAATGTTATCTATTTAATTTTTGCTATTAAAGAGTTGAAGTCAAATCAACCGTGAGCTAATTTTGCATAGAGGAATAGAAAAAACATTCAACGAATAAATGATATTTCACTATATTACAAGATTCAAAAAGTTATTAGATTTTGAATTTGGCAAACTTTTTAATTGTTGGAATTGGAATAAATTCGAAGTCGAAAAACCTTGGACAAATTATTTAAAAAAAAATTAAAACCCCAAGTGTTCGCAATCGTATTTACAGTCCCTTAGAAAAACAATGTTATTCAAGCCTACTAAACGATGCGAGATTAGTTTCAGGTTATAAATGGACACAAAGGAACACCTCTCTCAAACTTGAGTAAGAAAAAAGATGAAGTGTAAAATAAAAATATCCAGAAATCTTACTAAAGATATTGTATTATCTATCCATCATTCCAAACAGTTAGTAAATTCTCAAGTTGCAAGCATTTAGAGTGTGGTAATGAAGCCACGAGGAAACGAGAAATCAATAGCCTATACTGCTATTCAAAAGAAAAATTTGTTTTGCTATTAACCTGATAGGTTAATTTTTATACCGGGTTTACCAGTTTTCAACAAAATTATTATTTTTCTTTAAAGTTTGTTTTTATTAATTACCATATTTAAAAGTGTGGAAAATATCCTATAGCATAACTTTTGATTTCAAAGCCTAATCTTTGTTTAATGAGAAACTTAGCCTATCTCATAATATTTAATTAAATCAAACTTTTGAAGGGGAAATCTAAATTTTAAGAATTTTTAAAGTTTGAAATTCTGATACTTTCTTTTTAACCCTCCCCCCTTCCCCCCTCTAAAGGTATTGCTAATTCAAGAAGCGAAAGAATAGTGAAAAAAAAAAAATATATATTTTTAAAAAATTAAAATTTTACCAGAAAAAAACAAAAAGTCTGAGTGAAGAAAGAGGAAAAAAATAGAATAAATTTTAAAAAGTTTAATAAGAAGATCAAAGCTTATTTGGCATCAATGACCCTCTAAGTTTATGAGTTTAAGCAGTTTGTTTATTAAATTAAGAGAAGATTTTAAAGAGTGAAATCTTTTTAAAGAAAAAATAAAAATGAGTTAAGAAATTTGGGGTTAAGAACATAGGCGTCATTTTGGGGGGGGGCATTTGCCCCCCCCCCAAGGGCTCTGCTTTTTATAAAATTTTATATTATTCTAAATAAAATACTCCAAAATACATCTACGAGTATACAAACTGTACAAAATTAAACAATTAATTAAATTAAATATGTTTTGGCCAAATTTGAGTACCCATTTGTAAGTAAATTTTAAGAAAAAAAAAAATATTTGCCCCCCCAAGAAAAAGTTGAAATGACGCCACTGGTTAAGAAAATTTAGAAAATAGAAATATGACTTTAACCTCAGTTCCTAATAATAGATATCATCGCTTCTAATAAAAATATGGTGTGATGGTCGCGCAGCACACAATTTTCTCTTACCCTTCGGCAAGAGAAAGTTCTGTGCTTGTCATACCAGATTTTTTGTGTCGAGATATATTTAGTTGCCCTTAGCAGCAGTTCCAAATTTGACCACGCGATTCATAGATGGCGGGCGCTAAGCTAAGAATACTTCCAATTCAGTAAAGTGTACTTCAAACAATTTTCACGAAAAATTTCACTGATATGCTTTTTAAAGAGCATCTAAAAAATAGTTGAACTATGAATTTTAATCAAAATCGTTGGAGCGAATTTTGAGAAAATAGAAAAAATCTGAAAAAGTACATCAGTAAAGTACTAGTACTTTTTGACCGAATGTTCAAAAGCTGAAAAAATTTTATTTCACAAGTGTGCCGACAGCTCCCTCTTGAAAGTGTCAATATTTCTTGACATTCTGATATTTATAGGAATATTATTCCAAAGACAGGCAGACCAATTTGCGGGACCCACTTTTTTGGACTCTGGGGACCTCAAAACGTGTAAATCCATCAAAATGTCGACATCGAATTTTGGAGATGATCGCAATACTTTCTCTCTCTATATATATTTCATATATAGGGTAAGAGAAAGTAAAAATATAATATTACTTTCAAAGTAATTAATTAAATTAACTACTATCTAGTTTATCGTCAATTTTATAAATATAAAATGTTTAAGGTAGTTTTTTAAGACCCAATTAATTAAATAAAAAGAGATATAATTCGAATTGATTTGTCTGGAATGAGTTGAGCCTTGGGTGGGAAGAGGGGGCAGGGTGTGGCTGTGTGATCATCGATCATCATCTGACGGTGGGACCATCAGATCATTTGATTATTGTGGGCAGAGGAGGCCACCCAAGGACATAAAAAAAGTACAAAAGAAGAACGACCTGAAGGATGAGAGCCACGCTTAGTTTATTCTTTTAATAATTTCGCTATTTAGAAGCTAACATGTTGCTCTACATAAGCTAGCGCTTAAAGTATAGTACATTTAAGTTGGGAAAAAAACTTGGAAAAGAAAAAAATGTATTGCTCTGGATGAAGATAATAATTTAGCAATTAAAATTTAGTATGCACTTGAAAGAAACCAATTAAAATATGGAAATTTAATATTTTTATATTTAAACTTTTAAAGAGGTTTAGCGAAATAGGCTACTATAAATATTTATTCAAAAGTTTTTATATTTTTTTTTTTGTTTAAAATCAAAATAGTATTAATATAATACTTTTACTTTTGAAAGTTTGAATATTTTTATATTTATATAGAATATTTTTTAAACAAGCTTTACAGCTAGCCTAATTGTTTCAAATAATGATTTCATGTTGGAATTCCGAAATGAAAGTTTGTACCCTTATAGATAGACTGACCATTAGGGTGGTCGCAAGAAATTGATGTCCGAATATCTTTGGCGGGAACCTCTAGAAAGTTGCCAAATTATGTAAAAGTGAGATAGGAAAAGGATGAGCGAGATCGAATAACCCTAAGACCTGCCTCAACGGGCCTGAAGTTTAGTATAACTTGATGGAGACATATCAAGGGTAGCATTGTCTAAACTTCTAAATCTAAGTGGTATTTAAACCAAGAGCAGGTTGCTTTTGCTTTTTTTGATAATACTTTAGATCAGTGGTTCCCAACCGGTGTGTCCCGGCACCCAAGGGTCCCGCGAGAATGGCTAAGGGGTGCCGCGAGATATTTAGATGAACAAAAAAAAAATAATAATAAAGAGGCGGGAAAAAAAGTTAGCGATCGTGAATGTTTTTAAACTTTTCACTTTTCTTGACGTTCAGAAGAAATATAGGGGGCTCCCCCCCCAAAAACGGTACGGGGTGGGGGAAAACTGAGGTCATTTTGGATTCAGGAGGTCATTTTACTTAAGAATCTGATGAAATTATTTCGGAACTCGAAAAAAAATTTCATTAGCCCTATTAGTGTTATTTGAAAATCAATGTGATGTGCCTCTTAACCATATTCGATTTTTTGCCCATACCATGAAAACCGTTGGTTTTACTAAAGAATGTTATAGGACTTTTTTTTAGTAAATTTAATGCTCTTCAAAAAATTACTGATGAACTTTTTTTGTTGGACTAGCCGTTTAGGAGTTACAGATGTTAATAGTCAAATTTAGGGGAATCGATGAACTTTAGGGCCGATGAGGCAGGTCTTATCGTTATCCGATCGAGCTCAAACTTTCACAATCTACTTTTTACACCAATTGTCAACTTTTAAGAGGTTCCCGCCGAAAATACAACAAAAAAATTTTCTCCCCTTATACCTTGCAACCACCCTACTGACCATATTATCTTGGGACAAAAATTGTAATGTCAAAAACGGGAAGGTGTTATAAAATGAAGAGTTGAGAATTAGAAGGGGTATGTGGACAGTTTTTTTTTTACGCCATTACGCCATTGGCGTCATTATGTACAATATACATACAAAAGAATGGTTTATAGACCTCCTGCAATTCTCAACTCTTCATATATTACGAATTCATAAAAAAGTAAGATGATAAAAAAAATAAACATGCTAATTCTAATAACAATTATTTTGTAGTGGCAGAACCGATTCAAAAAATTTCAAAAGGGAGGAATTAATAGTGAAATATTTGCTAAATAAATTATTTTGATATGGAAAGCAACCTCTAAGTGTATTTTCTCCATAACTTTAATGAAATAAATAGAGACAAGGTCTAAAAGGCCTCCGTTGCCGAAAAAGACCGTAAATAAAAATAAAAAAAAAAAACAATTTTTTAATTATATTAGTTAAAAACACAATTTTGCTATATTGCTGATTTTTAAGAAAAAAAAAAAAAAAAAAAAAAAAAAAAAAAAAAAAAAAAAAAAAAAAAAAAAAAAAAAAAATGACCCCGAGCAATCAGCGTGTGGAACGCCCCGGTTGCCATCGATACAATGTATATTAAAATTTATATAATAAATAAATAACCCCTAAATGGCCTCTGTAGCCGAAAAGGGGTTTAAAAAAAAAATGCATCGAACAAATGAAAATAATATTTTGTCAAATGCAAGATTTAAAAAAAAAAGAAAAAAAAATATTCCCAGTAGTAAAAAAAAAAAAAAAAATGGCACAGAGTATGTTTAGATGAGTTATCCAGGCGTCTTTAGTAAAGGAAATAATGTATAATGCTTTATTATCTTTCGATTACTAGAAAAATATTTTAATTTAAAGACAAGTGGCAGTAGTCTACATAAAAAAAAAAATTTCTTCAGTTTCATCACCCAGCAGAAATTAGGGCCGTTAAATTATCTTTTAAAATATGGAAAATTTAAAATATTTAGGGCCTACTATTATTTAGCTTAACTTGCAGTTTACTTCTGGTGTTTTTTAGCAGGATGGAGCGCTGGAGAGGAGAATTGTTTAATTAAAAGACGATTCCTGAAAAGACCCTCCATTCTGATAAAAAATATCAGAAGGAAACTGCAAGTTAACCTACAAATAGTAATTTAGATACAGGTGTCACATCAAAATAAAAATTAAAATATATAGTCTAAGCTTGTAAGTACGTATTAAATCTTGAATCTTGGTATAAAGATTTAATTAAAAAAATAGAGTTTGAGTCTGTCAACAATAAAACATTTTATAAAAAACTCAGCCAAGAGCTAAAGGCTTAAGCAAATAAAAAATAAAAAAAACTCAGCTGGATTTCGGTTAGTTGGCACGTGTGGAACGCCCCCAGTTGCCAACCAGGTATTAATTAAGAAAAATAGATATTGAACAATAAAACTCTAACGAGTGATTTTGACCTTTGGAGACGAAAAGAAAACATCAACATATTCAGTAATAAACTATATTCTCAAAATATGGATTAAAAAAAAGAGAGTATGTACAAATGCGAATAATTAAGTGCAGTGAGGGTCAATATTGTCCCACCCATCGTCTTCTACTTGTGATTATTTCAGTGTTTAAAAAAAAAAAATTATATATTTTTTAATGGAACTTTCATGGTTCAAACCTAGAAAATTTCCATTAAAGATTTTCATTTTCTTTTATAAAAACAATGAAATAATCACAAGTAGAAACCGCATGGGTGGGACTTAATATTGACCCTCACTGTACATTCAGTAAAATAAAAATCAATTCTATTTACTTTATCTTCCAGACAAGATAGTCATTAATTTCGTTCGGCATCTGAGACCATTTAGATATTTAATTTAATTGATAGCCATTATTACTTTATCGCTCTGAACGAGAAACAAACCACTTATCCTTAGATCATGAACCAAGAAGTTTATCACTACTTTAAGTGTCAGAGCAATAATTAAAATACTTGTTCAACATTAAAAAAATCCTGTAAATTTTTTTTCTCTTTTTTAGCAGAGAAGAAAATTGAATATCTATTTAGACTCATTTCAAAAATCTCGAGAACTTGAACGATTGGAAAGCAATCGGTGACTTTTATTTGTTTCTTATCGGTGAATTAAATGGTGAATAGCTGTGCAAGGGCGTTTCCCTTTGATGGATTATCCAAAGGGAGGAGCGCTTGGCCCTTGGCTGTTCAGGTAGTTAAGTTCCTCACACTTCGATCGACCTGTTTAGGTTTGCTGAGTTTTTGCTGGCGCCAGGTTCCCATAAACAGAGTCGCATCGACCCGAGTTGGCAGCCAGCTCTCTGAAAAGTCACTGGACATTAGAGTTAGCGACATCAGAGGCTAATTTAATAACCCAAAAGTGCCGTTTAGAGGACAAAGTGAGTAGGTTTAGAAAACAAACAAATGACCGCAACATTTTTAAATAAAATGTATTCTTAAAATATGTTATCAAAGTGGTTTTGAAAAATACAAAACAACGAGAGAGGTTCAAAGAACCTACAAGACAAAGATTTACTTAAATACATTGTAAAAAAAAGTACGGAATTAAAAATAAGTTTTTCAAAGGAGAGAAACGAATAATATTTTTTTCATGGTTCTTTGGATCTTTGAATTGTCTTCCAAAGCTAAGGATGCATAGCATAAAATTCGTCTTCAGTATAGACTTATTCTCTCTTTCAGTGTATCCGCTACGGAAATATTATTTCAAAAATAGAAAACTAAATTAAATTAAGCGACAGCCTCTAAAGTAATCCTCTTCAGTATCTAGGCTGTTGTGGCAGTTATTTACCCATGGAAGAAGAAACCAGCCCTAATTTTCGTCTAAATATCACTCTTTAAAGAAAGAGCATCTAATAAATAATTGATTTTTGAATTTTAATCAAAATCGTTGGAGCGAATTTTGAGAAAAACGAAAAAAACTGAAAAACTACATCAGTAAAGTTAACACACACAGACAGACCATGTTTCAAAAACCACATTTTGGATTCAGGGGACCTCAAAACGTGTATATCCATCAAAATCTCGACATCGAATTTTTGACATGAATCCAATACTTTCTCTCTATATATATTATCATATATAGAGGTAGGAGAAAGTAAAAAATCGGATGTAATAATTAGGTGAATGTCTGCGCCTATGATTTAAAAAATGACTTTAAATTAATTATGACTTCAAACAGAAATTAAAAAAAAAATTCTAAACCAATTTATAATTTAAATTTAATGCTTTCAACAATTAGAGTTTAATGATAAGGTTCGTTAATATATTTTTTTTTCCACTGGTAAATAAACGTTTTCCTGAAGTAATTTTCTTTAAACTCAAAGGATAATTTCTTTAGATTAAACAGCAAAGTAAGACTATAGATATTTAATGAACTCTTTGACTTGTTAAATTAAAAAAAAAAAAAAAAAAAAAAACTTTTCTTTAGTTCGGAGTCTCGTTGCCCACCTTAGAGTACCTTAAGTGACCCTTGAAGGTCGATCAGGCCTTTTTGGGGATTCTGTAGGCTTAGGTAGGGTCAAAAACCTGCAGCTTATGAATTTGAAATTAGATCACACCAACCCAACTTGTTGACTAGATAACTGTCACTTTTTCATAATGAGATATTATTTCTTTGTCGCGATTAACAAAATACGAACTACATATTTAAGAGCCACCAAAATCGTTACGGTGAAGCAATGCGCGGAAATTTGGTTGGATGGCCCCGAAAAATTAGCGCTGAGGAACGTCACCCGGTTGCCAACGATACAACATAAAATATTTTGTATATTCAGTAAACTCCTAAATGGCCTCAGCAGCCGACAGAGCAAGTAAAAATCTGGTGTGACTGGCGCACAGCACATAACTTTCTCTTACCTTCCGGTAATCGAAAGTTGTGTACTGTGCTTGTCACACCAGATTTTTTGTGTCGACATGTATTTAGTTTCCGACAGTACGGTTCATTCGATTTTCAAGATGTAAAATTTATAAGTATGGCAAAATATTTATATTTTGTTACCATGGCAACCATTTCTCCTATCTTTTCTATGGAGTACAAGAGTAAAGTGGTCTTCTAGAAGATTTCAATCACAAAATGAGAATATACATTTTATTGAGAATCTAAAAAATAATTGATTTTTGAATTTAAAAAAAAAATCGTTGGAGCGAATTTTGAGAAAATCGAAAAAAACTGAAAAAGTGCATCAGTAAAGTACTAGTACTTTTGTCGATTTTGTTCAAAAGCTTCGTGTCACGTCCCATGGGGGTGCCTAACTTAAATATAAAACTTCAACCTCCTAGCTCTTTTCGTTCTTGAGATATTTTGTTCACAGACACACACACACACACAGACACACAGACAGACCATGTCGCGAAAAACCACTTTTTTTGGATTCAGGGAACCTCAAAACGTAAAAGATCCATCAAAAATCTCGACATCGAATTTTTGACATGAATCCAATACTTTCTCTCTATATATATTAACATATATATAGAGGTAAGAGCAAAGTAAAAAGCAGCCACGATCTGCAATTCAAATAAAAAAAATCTCATTTTTCATAAAATAGTGTCGCAGAAAAAGGTCAACCGATTAGCTGAAAAACGCCGAAAAACTTCTACATTATATTAATTTTTCAGATTCCTGAAAATTTTCCTTTTAGGGTCAGTTTGAAAATTACCCCCCCTTCATATTACAAAAAATAAAAATATATTCTTTGAAATTACCAAGCTAAAGTGATTAATCCTTGTACAGTGGGCGCCACAATTGTCCCCACCTGGTATCTAGAGCCTTGAGTATATGGTTATAGTGAAATAATTTTAAATTTGAAAAGATAAAATAAAATCATGTGTACCAGATTTTATTTTAAAATTATTTCACTATATACCATATACTTAAGACTCTAGATACCAGGAGGGGACTAAATTATGGCGCTCACTGTATTAAAGGGCAGGCGATCCAAGCAATTAAAATTTTTCTGAATTATATTGGATAGACCAGCGTTTCTCAACCTTTTTTTGACCCGCGGACTAGTAAAATTTGTAAAAAAACATTCGCGGACATGGATATTTTTTTAATAAAGTTTTACTAGGTATTAACATAAGTTAATTGTAACATTTTTATTATCATTTAGCCCCTACTTATTATAGAATAATATTTAAATGTAAAGATATGTAATTATATATACATTAGGGTGGTTCTTATTTTGGACTTTTTCGATTTTTTTTCGACGTTAGTCCTAAATCGGGAATAAAAATTTATTTGAGAGAAAACTTATCTCAAAGTTTTCTAAAGCGAATAGAAAAAGAGAGTTTAAAATATTGATGAATGTTGGGGGCGAAAAGGAAGGAATTTAGTGCTTTTTTTTTCTAACTTTCAAACAACTTTTCCCACCACATGAACATTTTTTTTTCTCTGATTAAAAATAAAAAACGTCTAAAATAATAGAAAATTTTCAAAGTTCGATCTGTGTCAAAGTTTCAGCTTACGCTTGCTTATTAATCTTAAATTTGATTCGGAAAAACGAATGATTAAAAAAATGTTGTTTGTCTTCTAACAATAACCATTTTTGAATATATAGAAAAACCGTATAATAAATCAATTCAGCTTCCTTGTCCCAGAATTAATTAAAATTTTAATCAAAATCATATTTTATATCAATGAGAGTGGCATGAGAATTTCGCTGCCCTCGAATAATATTAAAGCAAAAGAAAAGTATTTTATAAAAATAATAATTAAAAAATTTTATTAAAATAAATAAATAGACAAGAGCTAGAGACATTAAATTATAAATTGAGGCGAAGAGGTCTAAAAGTAGAAGAAACCGATTCGATAAAGATAAACTAAAACCCTTTAAGAAAATACATCCATTAACTTCTATATAAAGATATAAACAAGAGAAAGAAAGAAATCCCTCCTGGGAATTGAAAGCTCGAGTTCTTAAATGAGAAATGAGTGCCTTGATACGAGTTTAACGCAGATACTTCAATTTTCATTCAGTAAAAAATAAAAATCAATATCTTCATATTCTGAATATGTTAACAAAAATATTTTCGGCAACTTAGGAAAATAAAATAAAATAAATATTATCGACTGAAGAGGCAAGGATTCTATATACTCTAAATTGATTGATTAAAAAAATAATTTCCTTCGAAAACACATTGTTTTCGATTTTGCCTTCCCAACCCCTCCCATTTCTAGCCAAATGCTGTACAAAATTTTGTATGGAGGAATATACATAAATAAATAAATATAGGTCTATATGGATTTAAGGTCCGTATTAATATACAACACGGGGTCCGGCCAGGCTCTCAGCGGCCCTGTGTTTATTAAGACAAAACCATAGGAAACCATTTATAGTAATTGTTTTAAATAAATTATTTTATTGCAATAAATTGCATGGGGGGGGGGGGTTCAGGACCCATGCTCATTGGCTTTTAAGGAAAATCAATATTGACAAAGGAACTACCTTTAACCACTAGACCACGGGGTGGGGATTCAGTAAAATTAAAATAATTTAACAATAGCTTGGCCCTCGGGCTTGGTGTAGTTGGTAGCTTGTATACCAAGGATAGAGGATTCGTATCCCAGACAGTCCGATGATTTTATTTAAGCCATTTGGATACCAAATGGAATTTAGACGCCAAAAGACATCTTTTAACAAATCTAATGTGATTTTTTTAAGTATATCAAGTAAGCATATGATTTAACATGGTTGTGTGTTTTTTGGTGGGCCAAGCCCCACCAACAAAAAACACACAAATATATCTATGGCTAGTTAAGTCCGAATCGAGGTATATTGAATAGTAATATATTATTTAAATATAGAGATCTCGAAAAATATGTAAGCATATGATGGGAAACAAAAAATTTTGGAAAAATTGCCAATCAGTTATTTGGTTTGCCTAACTTTAAGGAACCAACAGCAAACTTTGTTTTACAAAGAGATCAAACAAAAGAACGAAAAGCTGTTTGTTTTTTATCATGAATAAATTATAGGTATTAATATAACTTGGAAATGTTTTTTATATACAATAATAAAATAATTAGTTCGTTTCAAGAGAGGATTATTTGTAATCTAGCCGCACCTAAGGAGAGCAGGACTCCCCCCTCCCACCGAAACACACACTTTTCCCATTCACACTCACACACAGTCTTTTGGGCAACTAAGGCCATATAAAACTTTAATACAACCGTTATTTATGAATATATATAGGGCCTATTTGGGGTCCAGGCATTCTTATTTAAACAATTTGGTATCCAACTTGCTTAAATAAAATCATTGGACTGCCTGGGATCCGAACCCGCGACCCTTGTTATAGAAGGCCAGCACGCTACCAACTACACCAAGGCCCGAGGGCTAAAAGAAATAATAATAATAATAATAAATAAACAATTTAAAAATGAAACTTTTATAAGGGAATATGGCATCAAAGAGAAAATCTACCAAGTTTTGTCTGGACGTTTTGGATACAAATCATGCTCATTGCCAGAATATTTATGTAGGCTAAATGACACTGAAATTTTAACTATCATAATTATTGGAGCACTGAATTTTTTACTTGCATAACACATTTAGTTTTATTCATTGTTTTTTTCTTTTTAAATAAAAAAATAAACTGCCCATAATAAATTTCAAAATTCATATCTCGTAAAAAAAAATTTGGGAATCATTGATTGTAAAACGGAAGTAAATCATAAATTCTTCCTTTTGAAATAACTGGTCAGCGGGTCGATGAGTTTGCAGAGTGCATTTTAATTAGAACCTAACGGGGCTCAAAGCGAAATAGATCCTGTGCAGATTGCATGAGGAGGAAGTAAAATTATTACTAATACTATGTTCTTAGTAATATGCATAATTGTTTAGTAATGTTACTCGATTTGCAAACTTCACTGAGTATATACTGCATAAATAAAATGGAGGAACAGGAATGGAAAATTTTCTCTTTAGAGTCGTCTTGATGAACGCCTGAGCAATGCAACCCGCCTAGCAAACTTTTGAATTCATAAATATCAATATGTTAAAAAAAAAAAAAAGTTCACAATGATATTGACCTATCAAGCATATATCTTTAGCAATCAAAAAACTGGCTTAGCCACCTTTTTTAAGCTTCAGAGATGAATATCTCAATTTCAATTATTGAAGCTATCAATTTCTACTACTTAAAAAATCGCAAAAGTAAAAATATGACTTGTTTTACACAAGAAATATTAAAACTAAATTAATTCTTCTATAAAACATAATTCATATTTTTATCAGAGGTATTTTTTTTTTTCTTCTTCTGATAAGGCATCGAAAATAAATCTTATTTTACTTTCTGCAATGACCATTTTCTTGGACTTGCAAGTTGATCAATAAGATCATTGAAGTTTAAAAAAGAAATTTTATAAAAATTAATTTGCTTTATTCTTCATCAAGCATACATATAATACAGGCATCAAGTTAACTGGAAAAAGAAATATCAAAAATTTGGATGATATACAATTATTAGGCTACATTCAACAAAACCAAAAAATTTGTCTTAAAAATTTCTAGAAATAAAATATAACTTAATTTCGAATAACGAGGAATCGCGAGCTCTAAAGACTTATTAATAAAATACAAATTTTTTTATATCTCTACATACAGTGTAGGCCAAAATGGAATGTTTTTAAAAAGAGGTACTTTATTCAAAAATTATTACTAGCATACAAGTGTGAGCGAAGCTAATTAATTTAAAAACATCCAATGCAAGTATTTATTATTTTAAAGAAGCGGAAAAGGTAGGTACTGCCGGGAGTAGCACCACGGATCTGTCGATTTCTACTCAACATGCCCTACCTCTAGACCACAGTGCCGCATTCGTATATTTAAATTTGATAGATCGCTAAATTTCAGTCTACAATCTATCAAATTTAAATAAGCGAATGCATTACTGTGGTCTAGAGGTAGGGCATGTTGGGTACAAATGGACAGATCCGTGGTGCGACTCCCGGCGGTACCTACCTTTTTCGCTTCTTTAAATTAATAAATACTTGGTTATATGTTTTACATAATTACTTCATGGAGCAACAAGATATAAATAATTCTTTATACTAATTTATTTTTATTTGTAGGCTCACCCACTATTCTGTATCGAATCGTATCGATCGATGTCTAAGGAATCTTTCAGAAAGAGCTTACCTGTAACAAAAAAATAAAAATAAGATTAATATGATGAAAAATAATGATGAAGAAAATTAATTTAAGCAATTAGATGGTTAAGTAAATAAAACAACAGCTAATTGTGAAAAAATAAACATGAATATGAAAATAGGTACAGTGAGGGACAATTTCAAGTCCCAACAATGCGTTTTCTACTTGTAATTATTTCATTGTTTTTATAAAAGAAAATGAAAATATAGGAAATTTTCTAGGAACCATGAAAGGTTCTATTAAAAAATATATATTTTTTTAAAAACAATGAAATAATCACAAGTAGAAAACGCATGGGTGGGACTTAATATTGTCCCTCACTGTACGTTACAATATTATATTAAATGAAAATTTTATTTTAATTGGGAATGAATGAATTGAAAACTATTATCAAAAATAGTCTAACCATCACCTCAGGATTAGCACTTGAAATTTTAGTACTTTCAAGTACCATCCCTTAAGGGTGAGTAATAAACTTAGATGACGATCATTTTAATTTGGATCTTGTGAGTTTTTCTAATTAATTATAATTATTTATTTTACATCACAAGATCACAAATTAAAACGATAACTTTTTATATTAGGCCTCCCATCCGAGTCTAATCCAGCAAAGTTAAAACAACTATTATATTATGACAGAGGCGTTAGAGAGAATAGAACAGAGCGCAGTATTTACAATAGTAAATTTATAAATTCATTTTAACGTTGACATTAACCTGTTATTTTCTCTCCCATCGATATTTATACTTGAATTATCAAATTAATTTTAATCTCCACCCGAGCTTATGATCACAACTGACAATACAAATCCGATAATTTCAGTATACTTGAGCAAATATTTATTTAGTGTTATTTGATTCTGGTAACGTAATCCTAGGGGAGAGCAAAGTGATTGAGGCTTGCATGCAAATGAACGACCGAGGCTTCCACTTTAGGGTTTCTTTTCTGTTGTCCTCTAAATATCAAAGGGTTGCTTTCAATTCGAAAGACTTTTATAAATAAAGAAGGATGACTCGTGTAAAATCTACGTCATGAGCAGAGCGGGGGCCTAGTCATAAATATTTATAGAAATAAACTTAATATTGGTAAAATTTTTAAGAATAAATTTCCAAAACAGAAAGGCAATTTCTTCTGATTAATTAATCATTTTTAATAATTAATGTTAAAAAAAAGATTATTTTTTTTTTTTAATTGTTAAATGACTCTTATAATTGTAGAGACACCTCAATCTACAAGTTATACGATAGTGAAGAATAGTAATTAAGGACGAACCGCCTAAGAATTAATTAAAATATTGTAAATAAAAAACAAATCTTAAATTAATTTCTAGAATAGTCAGCTTATTTTCTTTTTTGTAGCTGCTAAAAGCAAGGATACTGTAGGATAAGCCTCCTTCAAAAAATGATAACTAAAACGTAGTACATGTATTGGCGAGATGGGTTCATCTAATTACTGCGTTAATTACGTTTTAAAAGTGTGCGTTTGTTAGAAAACAAAACATGTCGTAAATTGAAAAGAAAAATAAACTTTATAGTGCAATATTTAAATTTATTTTTAAATAAAGAATAACCTGGAATTTAAATTGTTCCAACTCAAAGGTGAATATTTATTTAGTTGAAAAATAAATAGTTAAAATCTGGAATGCAAAGGGTCAAGAATCTTTACTTAATTTTTACTATTTATAGTTTCATATTTGAATGATTGGAGAAATCGCGCTTAATTAATTCTCGAAGAAATTTCTAACAGGTGTCAGTGATGCCATCAATATCCTAAGTTTATAATTATCATTTTGTTTTTAAAATAAACGGGTGAGTATGTGAAGAATTTTTTTCTAAACAGAGAAGAAGAGAATATGGCAGATATTTATAGAGAGATAGAAAAACGTGCAAAACCAATTCAGAATTGTAAGCATGCCAAAATTAACATTAGGAAATTTTTATGAATGGCCACTATTTTTAAGAAAATTTAGGGGAAAAGCTCTTTCGGGTTTTAATATAAGTATACTTTCTTAAATAAATGAAATATCATTTTTCGATCTCTTAATAAAAGAGAATAAAACTAGATTTTAGTCAAAGTACGTTTGTAAAAGCTTATATTTTTCGTATTAAACTTTTCCGGGCATGCCTCCCTAACAGGGATTATTGACGAAGGCTTTTATTTATAAAATACATAAATCATGGTCTTCTTCCATATTGTTGAGTGGTTGGTTGAGTCAATTGAAGCCCACTAATATTGTTGAAATCCAAAATTTTAAGCATTTCCTTGGTATCAGGATCGACTTCGATAATGTCATGCTCCAAAGCAGAGACTTCTGGAACGTAGTTATCACGACGTTCTCTTTCTTCTTCTTGTAATTTAATAGAAATTCATCTGACCTGACTGTGTCGAAGTCGCTTCATGAGATGGGTAACAAAACCAGCAATTTTATTTCGAAGTGGCTTGCTTGGAATAATTGCGATCTCTTCACATATTCTTTTGTTTGTATGAAAATCAAGAGTTAATTTTGTATAATATTTCTCGATAATCACACGAGCAGCTTTTTTGACTGTTTTTGTTCGTACTCGACTCATTTTGAAAATTAGATGAAGATTGGAATTACGACGATAAAATAAGACAGATGCTGAAAGAGCGCAAACGTCACATGCATTGTAAGACGTTGTCACGTCAAAAATGTTAGTCTATGTATAACTTTATTTTTCATGAGTGAAACAAGTCAAGAGCAAACGAATATTTATCACAATTAGGGGATTTTTGTTGTTGTTTTAGTGTTGTCTAGAGGGTGTCTGTCTGCGAGTGTGTCATAAATGTCGCTTTGTCAGTCGCTCTTCCGCTATGAAACGCATCCCTCTCTCTAGAGCCCCTTATTTGTTTCTCACTTAATAAGAAATTGTTTTTACTTTTTTTTCATGTTATATATACGAGAGAAGATGAGTTATAAATTAAATATTGCGACGATCACATAGCCGACCATTTCTAATTAGATAATAAAAACTTTGAAGGCGTGAAGATGTCGGATCCTTAACTCCTCAAACCCTGTCGCTAGAGAAAAAGAATTCTCTTTCCTGCTTTCTATATCAGCCAGGAATTTCAAAAAAAAAGGGTAAAGTATGTATTTTCAAAAATCTTAACAAGTCTATGTCTATGTCTCCTGTGAAATTTGTTTAAATCTCTGGAATCACTCATCGGATAAGGATCAAAACATATCAAATTAATAGTCCTTGAAAATCGTAAGAAGATATTAAGAACATTATTCGGGTCACAAGGAGTGTTAAAAATTAGTAGTAAATGTTTATTAAGGCTGAACGCACACCAATTGAGCAAAAACGTTTTTGACTAATCGTGCTTAAAACTGTTTTTTCATATGCTTTTCTATGGATCAACGCGCACCGAGGAGGCAAAACACAATTGAGAATGATTCGGCATCATTGAACAAAATGAGCATTGCCATTGAGCGTTTTGCTCAATCAGTGTGCGTTGGCATTGAGCATGTTGCTCAATCGGTGTGCGTTGGCAATTAGGCACCACCAAACCATCGAACACAGAATCAGAATATCAGAATAGCACACATTGCATCATCAGGGCCCAACATCTTTTATAGAATTATTCATTAAACAAAATGCCTACTAGAAGCAAACTGCTTACTGGAAGCAAAATGCTAAATGGCAAAATATTTTGCTCAATCGATGCGCGTTAGCAATGAGCAAAACGTTCTGCTCTTGGACAAAAGGTTTTGTACGAAAACGTTTTTGCTCAATTGGTGTGCGTTAGCATTGAGCAAAACGTTTTGCTCTTGGACAAAACGTTTTATTCGAAAACGTTTAATGTTTTGCCATTGAGCATTTTGCTTCCAGTAGGCATTTTGTTTAATGAATAGTTCTATGAAAGATTTTGGGCCGTGATGATGCAATGTGTGCTATTCTGATATTCTGATTCTGTGTTCGATGCCTAATTGCCAACGCACACCGATTGAGCAAAAAGCTAAATGGCAAAACATTTTGTTCAAAGATGTCGTATCATACTCAATTGTGTTTTGCCTCCTCGGTGTGTTTTGACCCATAGAAAAGCATTGAAAAAACAGTTTTAGGCACGATTAGTCAAAAACGTTTTGTCCAAGAGTGTTTTTGCTCAATTGGTGTGCGTTCAGCCTAAGAATCAGGATTGTCTCAGCTTCCCTTGGATTAAATCTTTTGAAACTCAGGGGTAATAATTAAGAGGTTTGTCTCCAGCTCTAAACAAAATTTAATTACAAAAACCGTTTAAAGAAAGGAGATATTTAATATGATAACGTATTTAATAATTTAATTTTAAACAAATCATTTTAATCTCATAATGCATATGTTAATTTCGAAGTTTCTCTAATCTATTTTAACTCAAATATTAATTAGCATGTAAAAATTTTTGTTAATTGCATGTAAAAATGAAGTAAATAATCATGGCTTATTCTTGACTGTGTTTTGGTTGCTCTTAAATATCTATTAACCAATGGATACCATTATCTCGAATTAAAAGGACTAGGTCTAAATATAATTAAATATAACACAGAAATGGGGTTAAGCTAATATCAATTTAACCTCATAATAATGTCTCCTTCCGAGGATCGTAGAAAAAAAATATAGATCGTCAGAAAATATTAAAAAAATATATATTTTACAAGCTGAAACAATGACATATCTTCTTCTGACTAGGCCTTGAGGGATCGGCAATTTAATTTTAAAGAAGAAGAAGAAGAATGAGAAGAATTAAGTCGGCCCGAGCCATGGCCTAGCATTTGATGAGAGGAAGGGAGAAAGCATAAAAGGAATGGAAAAATCTGTTGATCAACCACAACTTTCTCTTACCTTCGGTAATCGAAAGTTGTGTTCTGTGCTTGTCACCCAGATTTTTTGTGTCGACATATATTTAGTTCCCGACATGACAGTACGAACATATGAATTCAGATGTAAAATTTATAAGTATGGGAAAATATTTATATTTTGTTACCATCAACCATTTCTCCTATCTTCCCTATGAAATACAAGAGTAAAGTGTCTTCAGAAGATTTCAATCGCAAAATGAGAATATACATTTGAAAGAGCATCTAAAAACTAATTGATTTTTGAATTTTAAAAAAATCGTTGACAAATTTTGAGAAAATCGATAAAAACTGAAAAAGTACATCAGTAAAGTACTAGTACTCTTTCCGATTTTGATTAAAACTTATTTTTTCCGGTCCCGGTGTTTAACTTAAATATAAAATTTCAACCTCGTACCTCAATTCCTTCATGCTTAAAATTGAACACACACACACACACACACACACACACACACACCCCACCCACCCACACACAGACAGACCATGTCGCGAAAACCACTTTTTTATTCAGGACCTCGAACGTGAAGATCCATCAAAATCTCGACATCGAATTTTTGACATGAATCCAATACTTTCTCTCTATATATATATTACATATATACATAGGTAAGAGAAAGAATAGCGAAACATATTCACAAGGTGTGAGCCCCCGAGAAAAACAGTGATATATGAATATTTTAGATTATTTTTTTCAACAAAGTTCTTTTTTTCAACACTTAACTCGCTTTGCCTAAGGGCAGTGGCTTTCTGCTCATTTCGCCCACTACGGCTATGTAAATAAAATAAAAATAAATAACAGATTAAATTATATAATAATTGCATCAAAATGCGCATATTTAATGAAAGTAACTTATTTCCATATTTTCAGAAGATTTAAATTTTTTTCTACAAAAAATATAATGCCAGAGAACAAACAAAAAAAAATTAAATATAAACTGGTAGCCGTAGGCTCTAGTTGAAACATGATTTAATTAGGTAAATCAATTACCAGTATTTGTATCACTTGTTTAAGATGACCCATTTGTTGAAAAACCCCCGTATCAAGTGTTAATATCGATAAATAATATATTGAAAGTTATGTGTTTCTATTATAGTTTTGATTTAATTAAACAAAAAATCTGGTGTGACTTGTTGAACAGCACACAACTTTCTCTTACCTTCGGTAATCGAAAGTTGTGCTTGTCAGACCAGATATTATGTGTCGACATACAGGCCTATTTAGTTTCCGACAGTACGGTACATTTGATGTCAAAATATAAAATTTCAACTTCCTAGCTATTTTCGCTCTTGAGATATTTTGTTCACAGACAGACACAGACACACACACACAAACAAACCATCTCGAGAAAACCATTTTTTTTTTATTCAGGCGACTTCAAAACGTGTATATCCATCAAAATCTCGACGTCGAATTGTTGACATGAATCCAATACTTTATCTCTCTATATATTAGCATATATAGAGGTAAGAAAAAGTAAAAAATTTAATCTTATATTATTGAATATATAGCTTCTTTTTTTTTTTTTTTTTTTTAACACTCACACTTCATAGTCTTTTCGGTATCTTAGGCCATATAAGACTTTATTCGATAACTGTTTTTATGAATATATATACGCGTATATTGGGGTCCAGGCATTCTTTATTAAATAGTTATTTCTATTTACTATAGATAGATACTGAATTTTAATGTCTGAGATAAATATGCAATGCATAGAAAATTTTGTTATCGCTTTCTTATATAAAAAAATGTAAAGATACTGTACAATTTCCCCTTCCCCCTGGACCAAAAACGTCCTCTCAACATCCAAATGGAGAGGATACCTCTTCCTCTGGGGACCACTGGTTTAAATGAATGTTTGGATATAAATACAATAAAGAATGAGAGAGAGAAAACAAAGAATGTTGAGAGAGTGCTCCATTTCCTAGTTGCTTATTTACAGATGACTTGCACTTGTGCAAAGGTCCCTGTGTCAAAGCGAAGGCAGTGTTCGAAAAATAACTTAGCTTATAGAGTTTTGATGACGAAGTGAATGAATATGCAAAGTGAGAGAAGATTCTTTAACTAAAGAAGAAGAAGAAGAATGTTTTGAAGTCCATAGGCCTTTGGAATGTGTTTGGAGAGCCCTGGCAAGGTCGAGAGACGACCTCTGGAAAAACGATCAGAGTGCGTTCTGATATCGCAGAATTCTGCGAATTTTCTATTTTTTTTTTTTAAGATAGAATAATTATTAGAAATTTGGTTTGTTCTTCGATGATAACATTGGTCTAATATGAAATGAATTTTAAAGGTATTTTTTACTTCCACCAAATTATAACTCTAAAATATATTGCTCAAGAAAAAATTTTTTTTTTTTTCGCCCCGAGCTATGAATTTTTTATGAAATACTATTCACACCGCCCGCCTTTGGTGGGCCCCGCGCCTAAGCCCATAGAGAACGGCATCTCGGGATATGATTAGTAGTTGTCGCCATAAATGTATTTTAATAAATTTTTGATCTGAAATATGAAAATCTCCCCCTAATATAAATTAAAAGATTTCAATTATTAATTAAAATTGAAATATTTTTATGTGATAGAAGAGAAAACTTTTTACTTTCTCTTACCTCTATATAAGTTTAAATATAGAGAGAGAAAGTATTGGATTCATGTCAAAAATTCGATGTCGAGATTTTGACGGATATACATGTTTTGAGGTCCACTGAATCAAAAAAGTGGTTTTCGCGACGTGGTCTGTTTGTCTGTGTGTCTGGGAACAAAATATCTCAAGAACGGAAAGAGCTAGGAGGTTGAAATTTTATATTTAAGTTAGACACCCTCCTGGGACGTGACACGAAGCTTTTGAACAAAATCGACCAGAGTACTAGTACTTTACTGATGCACTTTTTCAGTTTTTTTTTTTCGATTTTCTCAAAATTCGCTACAACGGTTTTGATTAAAATTCAAAAATCCATTATTTTTTAGATGCTCTTTAAAATGTACCGGTATATTCTCATTTTGCCATTGAAATCTTCCTAAGACCACTTTACTCTTGTGTTTCATAGGAAAGATAGGAGAAATGGTTGCCATGCTAACAAAATATAGCCAATATTTTCCCATATTTATAAATTTTACATCTTGAAAATCGAATGGACCGTAGGCCTACTGTCGGAAACTAAACACATTACGACAGAAAATCTGGTGTGACAAGCATAGAACACAACTTTCGATTACCGAAGGTACACTTCCTATGGCCTATGAGATAAATCTTAACTTCAACAATTAATAACTCAAAAGGTTTGGATAGGATTTTCGGGACGAAAATAATTTTCCTATAAAATTTGGTTTTCGAAATTCTAGAGGAAAGTTGGCTAAATAAAGCGTGACAGACAGACAAACATACGCACATTAGTAGATTATATATTGATAGAAATACTAGTTAATTTAGAAAATATAGTCCGAGCCTAAATGGTTCCAGATGTCGAAAAAGACTTTCCTTCTTAACGAATTGATATGAAATTTTATCAAGGGATGGAGACAAAAGTTTTAATTACTATAGCTGCATTTCTAAACAACTCAAATATAAATTCATAAGGAAGGAAACAGGATTCCACCTCAGTAGACTCCTATGAAAGTTACTGCCTGAAGCAATTTAACGTGCCACTTTTGATAATGACTAAAGAAAGACATAATATGTCTACATATACCAGTACATTATACGGTAGAACCTCGATAAGTTAAACCTCGCTAAGTTCAAAACCTCCGTAACTTAAAAAAATTTTCAATTCCCTTCCCTTGACAGCGTAAAACCTCTATTACTTAAAGAACAAAACCTCTGTAACTTAAACAAATATTTTGAGCAGAGCCCTCGATAACTTAAAATAATGTTTTGGTGACCTCTATAACTTAAAGTATTTCTTTACATATCATCGAAAAAATAGTTGATGCAGAAAATCAAAAATACATGAAGCAGAAAAAAATTACTGATTTTTTTGTAAATAAATCAATCTATTAATTTAATTTATATTTAACTAAACTATTCAAAATAAACAAATAGATCAAACGGAATTCCTTTTTCACTCACGTGCCCAAAGTCAATAAACCTCGATACGTTAAAAATTATATTCAATAACCTCTCTAACTTCAACTCTCAATAAGTAAAAAACTCGATAACTCAAATTTCTAACCGTTTCCCTTGATCTTTAACTTATCGAGGCAAAAACTAGATCATAATAAAACAGACAAGACTTACTATAAGATATGCTTGCTATTTTTTGAAGAAATTTATAATTTTGATTATTAAACAAAATAATTTATTAACTCCAAGGAAAGGTAGTTACGTAACTAAAAAGAGGTAGGCTGTTCAAAGTCGCCTACATCAAACGTCTCCCTATTTGGTCCTTAGAAAGTTGACAGCCCTAAACACAAACGTGGTTGAGATATTACGACTTCTATCGTGATTTCCTTTAAATCAACAACTCAATTTATAACCGATGTCACTTTCCAAATTTTCGGAAATAGCATTGATTTTTTTTGAAGCAATTGATCTATCTTCTCAAAAAACAAAATAAATAATATAAATTCTAGTATCAATAAAAGATAGAAGAATCTCGTGGGAATTCGCAACGATCGTAAATCAATACCTGTGAATCAAATTGCCTCTTCTACCATGAACGATGAACGAAGAGAGAGAGAATAATGAAGAATATTTAATTGCAATAAATGCACTAATTCCCAGGTTTGTTTTTTAGTAAATTTATTTGAAGAAAAAATATCTATTTATTTTATTGAAATATTCAGAAAATTCTCCATTGAATAGAAATTCATTTAAAAAATCTGGTGTGACTGGCGCACAGCACACAACTTTCCCTTACCTTCGGTAATCGAAAGTTGTGTTATGTGCTTGTCACACTAGATTTTTTAAATTTAAAATTTACAGATGCTGGGCCGGTAGAATTCAATCTTCAATACAAGATGTTCTTTTCTCGGCACTCTTGGTTGAATTAAAGTGGTAGGTTTTCAATTTCTTAATAAAATTTTTTGAATTTTATTAACAGAGGTTTTTTATTATGTAGGTTTACATTGCGGGCCGTTCACAAATGTTTCGGCTTTCGCCATCTTCAGAACCTTAAAATTTAAATACATTTTCTGTACAAAGATTTAATACATTGAATATAAGGAAGGAAATAAAGAATATATATGGGAAATCTCAATGGGATCATAGTAACAGGATGCAAGAGGTAAAAAAAAATTATATTCAATATATTAAATCTTTGTACAAAAATGTATTTAAATTTTAAGGTCCTGAAGATGGCGAAAGCGGAAACATTTGTGAACGGCCCGCAATGTAAACCTACATAATAAAAAACCTCTGTTAATAAAATTCAAAAATTTTATTAAGAAATTGAAAACCTACCACCTTAATTCAACCAAGAGTGCCGAGAAAAGAACATCTTGTATTGAAGATTGACTAGATTTTTTGTGTGAACATATATTTAGTTTCCGACAGTACGGTACATTTGAATTCAAGATGTAAAATTTATTAAGTACGGGAAAATATTTATATTTTGTTACCATGGCAACCATATCTCCTATCTTTCCTATGAAGAAACAGAGTAAAGTGGTCTTCAAATGATAAGGAATAAATCCAAGTCAAATTTATTTCATTTATTTTAATAAAAAATTCCTAATCACTTCTAACGTTTTTCGTTTAACCATCTCGGAGCTACAAACATGGAAAATAATACAATTATGTCTTTTCAAATGATTTGTAAAACAAAAAACATCTTTTGTATTATTTTCCATGTTTGTAGCTCCGATGATGGTTCAAACCCGAACCGAATTACAGATTATTTTTTTTAAAATTAAATGAAATAAATTTGGCTTTCTTCTTTGATTTTCCTTATCATCTTAACATAATACTCAGCTATAACAATATTCAATCACTAAAGTGGTCTTCAGAAGATTTCAATCAGCAAAATGGGAATAAATTAGATGTAAGAGAAAGTAAAAATTTAAGCGATCGAAAATATGTATTTCTTCCCAAAAAGAGTTCTATTTATTATATATAACTCTTCAATTGTGTCCAATTAGGAAGAAGAAAATCAATTTTTTCAAATACTTGAAAGGTAACAAAGTCGAGCGGAAAACTAAATAGAACATATTAGTGAAAAGGGTTAACAAATAGTTGTGGTATGGAGTGGCTAAATGTATTTTGCGAAATGGTCCTGTCAGCCCTTAAGCAGCCAATATGACCGCCGATTCGATTAGTCGATTAGTCAGTTGTCTCGGCTTCCCCCACCTCGAAAATATCTCTGGCCGGGCCAATTAAATAAGAATGCGGTTCTTAAGAGAAAAGTCGAAGTGCTCTCTCGGCTAAAAGAGAAGAGACCAACTTTTTGGAATTCGCCCTCACCCTTTTGCCTTCCGATGACCTTTGGGCTAAAGAAAAATCACCTGCTTAAGTTGTTTTATGATAAGAAAAGATTAATTTTGAATTTGAAGTTTTGGTGAAAAATAAATCTTTGTAATTATGAAGAAGAGACGATATCAGATAATTTAACGAGTTCATAAATCAAATTGTATTTCAATATATCACACAGCCATCTTTGCTTCTGGATAACGATCTAGAAAAAAATGGCTTCCTACAAAATATTAAATCTATATTAACTAGAAGACAACAAATCATTTTGATTTATGTTAAAATTTTTAAGTTATTGTAATATTTTCATTGAAAGATTTCTAAAAGATATCAAGATTTAAAACTAAAAATAATTTTTAAGGGAAGGGAAGATATTGAATCTTATAATTAATTTAAAAAAATAAAAAAAAGCTTCACAGGAAAGAAGAATATTTTTAGATAAAATTTTAACATTATAATATAGAAGATACTATTTTTAACCTTTATTTAGCAGGACCGTAGCCAAAAAATTATTTTTGGAGAGTGAGAGGTTCGGATGTTCCGCGAGATAATCCCTCCCTCTCAAATAAATAAATTTCAAAGAATATAGAATAATTTTTATAATTTTAACAAATCTTAGCACAAAACGTTGGCGGTAAAATTTTAAAAATTTATAATTTTTCGGGATTTTGAGGTGGAAGGGGATGTGCACCGTCATATCGTTCCCTGCTCCGGCCCTAAAATTCAACTACTCTGCCATAACAAAGTCACCCCTCTCTCCAAAAGGATTTTTTAGTCAATTTAAAGGGGATGGTGGAATTATTGCAAAGATGATGAATTTTTTACTTTCTCTATACCTCTATATGTTAATAGATAGAGAAAGTATTGGATACAGGTCAAAAATTCGATGTCGAGATATTGATGGATATACACGTTTTGAGGTCCCGTGAGTCCGAAAAAAAGGGTTTTCGCAACATGGTCTGTCTGTGTGTGTCTGTGAACAAAATATCTCAAGAACGTTGTGTGCTGTGCAACCAGTCACATCAGATTTTTCCAACTAGATTTTTCACATTTATCAAAAGGTTGTTAATAAAGAGTTGAGAAAAAAGTTTCAAACAATGATACGCTTTGAGAATCGTTGATGAATAGAAAGAAAAAAAAAAACAGGATGTTTAATAATTATTCAAGTTCATACTTTTCAAATAACAGTAATTGTTTTAGAAATAAATACATGTATGTTTATTTATATCTTAAAACAAGTTTGTTATTTAAATAATAGACTCACTCACGGTAATAATCATCAAATCCAAATTTTAATTTCTGCCTCCTAAGAGAATAGAGTTTTAGGCAATGTCAATATTGTTAGTCTGTAGAGTCAATAATAGATGTGGGTTCAGATCACAGGCAGACTCCCGAAAATTTATTTTAACCGTTTGTATATTAAATGTTATAAATAAATGTGTCTGGATTCATGAATTCATCGATTAACTAGTTGCATATTTTTAATAATTGCAAAAAAAAAAAAAAATATTTTATGTCAGGAAGGTCTGGAACGTCGAGGATTAACAAACTGGAGTTCGAATTAAAGTAATGAATTGAAAAAACAAAAATCTGGCGGACTGGTCGCACAGCACCCAACTTCTCTTACCTTCGGACTAAATTTCGGGCGGGTACGGGCGGGTTTGAAAAAATTTCGGGCGGGTACGGGCGAGAAGTCAAAAAAAAAAAATTACGGGCACAGGCAGGTACGGTCCAAAAAAAAAATCGGCCCGTGCAGGGCTCTACCATGGCAACTATTTCTCCTATCTTTCCCATGAAGTACAAAAGTAAAGTGGTCTTAGGAAGATTTCAATGGCAAAATGAGAATATATTGTACATTTTAAAGAGCATCTAAAAATAAGTTTTTTTTTTTTGAATTTTAATCAAAATCGTTGGAGCAAATTTTGAACAAAACCGGCCAAAGAATACTAGTACTTTACTGATGTACTTTTTTAGTTTTTTTCGATTTTCTAAAATTCGCTCCAACGATTTTGATTAAAATTTAAAAATCAACTCAGGATTCGCAGGACTTTGCAGCCAGGAGATTAAATAAAAAATGTTTTATTTAATTTTTATTTGCCGACGATTCGGTCGCCAATCACGACCTTCATCAGGGCAAATATTGTTAATTATACACGATCTTAGGTATCTTATTATTCATTGCAATTAAACACAATTTCTTTTTAACTTTGATATGTACAAAATGTTATCATTTACTTGCTGCTCAGAGGTCTCTTGAATCAAAGATCAGAGCAGCAAGTAAATGATAACATTTTGTACATATCAAAGTTAAAAAGAAATTGTGTTTAATTGCAATGAATAATAAGATACCTAAGATCGTGTATAATTAACAATATTTGCCCTGATGAAGGTCGTGATTGGCGACCGAATCGTCGGCAAATAAAAATTAAATAAAAGATTTTTTTATTTAATCTCCTGGCTGCAAAGTCCCTGCGAATCCTGAGTAAATCTCCACAGCCAAAAAACATCAATTTATCGAATTTAAAAATCAATTATTTTTTAGATGCTCTTTAAAATATATATTCTCATTTTGCTATTGAAATCTTTTGAAAAACACTTTACTCTTGAACTTCATAGGAAAGATAGGAGAAATGGTTGCCATGGTACCAATGGTAACAAATAAATATTCCATGTTTATCAATGTTATATCTTGAATTCTAATATATCGGCGGAAAATATATACCGACACAAAAAAATCTGGTGCAAGCATCACACCAGATTCTTTTTGGTATTTTGTTATCACACAGAATGTAGTAAGAGAGATCGGGCCCGGTGGATTTATCTCCCCATAGACAACGAATAGACAAAACAGTCATATGAAAAAATGAGAGTAGGACAGATATGTAAATTATGGAATACAAATAAAACTTTTTTCGTCACAGAGAGTCGACTTTTCGGAGTACATACGTTGTAAACCTTCAACTATCACCAAGAAGCAAGTGATAGAGCCTTGCAAAAAATTTGACAAAATTTTTTTGTTCAATACGGGAAAAGAATCTCAATGACTCTTTGACAGGAAGCGAGACTTATAAAGTCCTGGACATACATTGGGATCTAACAAGTACAATAGATAAATAAAATGATTTATTTAATAAAAAGAAAATGTTAAGAAAGAAAATTGGCAAAAATTTTTTATTTATAAATTACATTTTTTTTCCCTGCTTCGGTTATTTTATAAAATTCAATTAAATTGCTTTCCTACCTTTTTATAAAAGCTTATCTCGTTGAAAGGAATAATTATAAAGTAAAGCCAACTCACCTGAAACAAAAAAAAAAATATAATTAATTATTATAATAAAAATTATTAAATTTTTAATTGAAATACATTTTTGGGATGGAAGCGAAAACCTTATCACTCTCATGGCCTATATATGATCAATAAGCCAAGCCAACGTATGATAATCTAAAAATCACATCGCTAATCCAAAAGTTTGAATTTTTTTTTAAACTTCTTACCCCTGTGGTCGGAAGGGAGACAGGACGGGGGGAGGGGGATTAATAAGTTGGGAAGACTGATCTCTAACAACAGTAAAGTAATCAGAGGCGATGTCCTAATTTCTCTTCCAGCTGCGTTCAAAAATTTTATTGATTTGAATCTTTGTCTGCAACTATTGCGTAATAATTTGCAATTTCAAGTGAATCTTCAAATGGCTTTTTCTCTCATAAAAACTATTATTATTTAAAATAATTATCCTTTTGTCTTTTTTATATAATAATTAATAGTATAAATATGTCAAGGTTTTATGCAAAAAAAAAAAATTCATTCGAATTTTATAGTCTCTAGCTATTTCTTTTGATTCTAAAACTTCAAATTATAAAAAATGTATATTTCGATTGTTGTTACTTTTACTATAATAACTTTAATTTATAGGTGAGTACAAGTAATAAATTTATAAATAATAATGAGATTAGGACTTTAAAAAGCTTTCTTTTATTTTTTTGGCATCCGAGACTATTTTGACACCAACCATAATTATTTAAATTAAATGGAGACCAAAATAATAAAATAGTTAATTTGTTCGCTGAGGATAGAAATCAAATAATCAAACAGGAGCTTTAAAGAATAGAGGCTTTTAAAAAAATTTTACTATATGGTCTATACATGGATAGAGAGGAGAATTTATATTTATCTTCCCTTATTTTTATTTAGCTAGACTATATTTTTCTATCTCTTCAACTTGAGTCATAGAAATGAGACTTTCCTCTTATCCATCTTTCTTATAGGCAAGGAGAGATTGTTGTGATTGGTTTAAATGACATTGGAGGGGGTATTTTTTTGCTTTTCCACTTTTACAATGGGAATAAGATTTTTTTCCAAAGGAAATATTGATAGAGGTGATGAGAAACACATCTAGGTATTTTTTATTTCCACCCTCATGCTGACGTTTCGATCCCAGTAGTAGTCATCCTCAGAACTAGAAATGTTCACAAAAAAAAAAAAAAATGAAATAGCAAAATCCGTTATATTAGATGAATAAATATTTATTTAATTTCCATGGAGGCTAGTCATAGTTCGTACTTTTGGTAGGATAATTTGAATTAATAACATTGATATTGTTATATTATATATTAAATGCAAAATACTGTACCCTGTCTACTATGTCTGACCTCCATGGTAATAATATAAAGATTATTCAATAATATAAAGATATCTCTATTGTAATACGAGTGGCTATTCCATTTTGTTTATGTATATTTATAGCTCTGAGGATGATCCCGATAGTGATCGAAATATCAGTTGGAAATAAAATAAAAGTAAAATACCTATCTGCGTCTCTCATTACTTCTAGCAATAAGATTTATGAAATCACCCGTTGCAAGAATCAGTAGATGGCTTTCCGCGAACTATTAAATAAATATATGATAACAATAACGTAAAATCAAAATTCTATAATTTAAATAATATTATCTCTTCAGAAAAGCAAAATTTTTGCTTTTTTACGTGATTTAGGCCTACTTCCTTTCAATTATTTTTTGATAAATAAATATCGATTAATTTAAAAACTGACCATAGTTAAATTAAATAATAAGAAATAGCGTTATATTTTACCAAATAAATAAAAAAATCTATTTATACAGCTTATCACTAAAAATCATTCTCGCTACATTGCTTATGGACATGCATCCTGGCGATCAATAAAATTCTTATGGAGCAAAAACTTCGAATGAGTCAATGTTTATAAATAGAAATTGGATTAACCTGAAAAATTAACGAATCATTGGACGTGAATTTTTTATTAATTGGGAAATTATGTGAAAGGAAAAATTATTTATACAATATTAACGCTGATCATTTTTGGACGAAAGACACCCTTCTAAACCACCCTCTCCTCGTAACATTTCTTTTAGCAAATTCTATCTGTTCATTTATATCCTATAGAATAAATCAGTGAGAAATTTACCATTTCAAATTTGATAAATCATTTTTTCTTTTTTTATTTAAAGATTTCGTTGTCAATCATAGAACGTTTTAAATATATTGGCAAATCCGTTGATTTATTGAAAGGCTTGCTTGTGAAGAGATTGATTTGATTACAAAAAGGAAAAAAATAAATAAATTCTCTGTTCAAGAAAAAATAAATTGTGAAAAAGTTGTCAATAAGAAGGCATCAAAGATAATAAAAATAAATATTGTGCATGGAGGAAAATATTCAAATATTCAATAAAAGATATTTTAAGTAAAATGATTTTTGGCAAAAAATATAAGAGTAAGCTCCTTGTTGGTGTTTGCCTAGGCAACCCGAATGCCCAACTCACTTCGATTATTTGCTCTATAAGGATCATGTTGAATATCCAAGGAAATAAACAAAAAAAATATTTTTTAATATTAACAGACAAGTTTGTTCGCTTGTTTTTGAATAAATAAATAACAAAGCGTGGTCCGTTTTGAAACAAATGATAAAAAATTTCATTAGCGCATTGGACATTTGGGTTGCCTAACATCCACCCACCAAACAGAGCTAATTTCTATACCTACAAGAATTGACATTACGAGATTTTGATCATTCAAGATCTCTCTAATTATTTTCATGTTGATGTTTAAATGCGTCGGAGTGATTAGAGAATTTTTTTTTTTTTTTAAACATTCACACTTCATTCACACTCACACCCATCACACAGTCTTTTCGACAACTTAGGCAATATAAGACTTTGACGATAACCATTAAATATGATAATATCTATTGGAGGTCCAGGCATTTCTATTTAAGCCATTTGGTATCCAATGGCTTAAATAAAATCATCGGACTGCCTGGGGTCCGAACCCGCGAAGTTTGGTATAGAAGGTAGGCACGCTACCAACTACTCCAAGCCCGAGGGCAAAAATTTATTATTACTGTTTTTTTTTTTTACTTTTTTGATTATCAAATAAATATATGGAATAAGAATAAAAGTTGTGAAGATATTCTTTAAAAATATTATTTTTCTATTAAAAAAAAAAATTATTTTGCTCTGTCTGCTGTTGAGGGCATTTGGGGGTTACCACATAACATTTACAGATGGCTACCGGGTTTGCAAAAAATTGAAAAGTATAAAAAATGTAGAAACTCGATTATCCGGATGTCAAAAATTCGAGTCGTAGTTTAATTTATTAGTTTATATTATTTGAGATTATTCAAAACTCCAAAGGCCTATTTTCATCCATTAGTGAAATATAATTAATTATTAATTATAAAATACAGAATTTTAAATTATTCATTCTTAAACAAAAGTTAACATTATTAAAAAAAAAAAAATCATTTCTATTTCAAGGAAGGTCATCAGTCTGATCCAAACATCCTGTCATTTATTTATTTTTGTCATTTTACTAACAAAGGGGTCTATGTAACCTATTTTGCATTAGTAGAGTAAGAGAACGTTAGAATTTTAATTTTAGAGACAATAACCTTGGGTCAAAATCGGTCAAGGGTGGTGCCTGATCCCTCTAAATATTTACCTATTACTTTTGCGATTTGGGAATATACCGTATTTTAAATTTGATAGATATTTTACTTTCATAGAATGTGAAGATTATTCTGTTTTCAAATTTAAAGTGGGTGATGGAAGTATCAATGAGACAAAAATTTAAGAATTTGGGCCACTAAATACTGCGCAGACTCGACATTGAGAGTACGGATATTTTATTTCAAAGTAAACAACGAATCTAACCAGAGGGTATTGAATCGATTGAGAAGAATCGTGCAAATTGTTTATAAAGCTCACTATATTTTTTTCTCTTATTTTTTATATATATTTGAAGGAGTATATAGGCTAACAATTTAAACATCTATCTTTTATAGAAATGTGTTAATAATAGAAAATTGGTAATTTCACAAATTTAATTTAATTTTCTAAATAAATATTGCTCAGGGGGTACGTGGATGGCGACCACGAGCTGCCCGAGCTGGGACAGGCAGTCCTTCAGTTCTTTAAATGTCTGTCTCTTCCTTCCTCTTTTCAACAGGCGTCAGACCGTGCGACGGGCCGGTCTGTCCTATTTCTTCCGGTCGTAAAAATAGATAGAGTTGGGGGAATGAGTCAAGTCCGCCGACCCCGCATCGCGGGATTAAGGCGAGGAGAGAAGAAGAAGAATTTTCTAAATAAATAAATAATTTGGCAACGTTACAATCCAACAACCAAACAAATTTCATCTAGTTGAAATATTTTTGAGATTGAATCAACTAAAGTGCTATTTTACCGAAATTTGAACGGATTTATAAGCTTCTATCCGAATGTAGGAGTGCAATAAAATAAAAGACTTTCTTGATCCTACTTGGGGTTGAGAACAGCGAGTAGAAAAAATAAGCACTTTTATATCTAATGATTGATTTGGTAGATTTTTCTGATGGATAAAATAATGGGAAACCTGAGAGATTTGTAACATCAAAATCGTTGAATATATAAAAAATTATTATAATATAGTAGAGGGTGGGTGGGACTTTCTAAGCAAATCCTAAAAAATGCGATTTCATTTGCATATTTTATAGAAGAGAAAAGTGACCATTTATGAACCTTTTTTTTTTCCTCTGGGAATTTAACATCTTTGGTTCACCAAGAATTCGTAATTTCGTTTTGGAGACATTTACCCCCCCTAAATGGTCAGCTTTTTTTCTTCCCCTTTGCGGTCTTTCTCTTTGTCAGGGTATCGATTCGACCCCAAGCAGACTTGCGGCTTTTATTTTGATTACTATCGTCACAAGTTATGTAGGAGGAAGAAGAGAGAGTTTTCGAAGTTACAGTACATTTCTGGAGTTATTTTTTTAAATATGAAAGAGTTTGCAACAAAAGTTTTATTTTAATATTTTAAATTAGGGTAAACTTTTGTTTCATATTTTAGCTTATTAATTAAGCTTGAAAATTATTATAAATATTATATGGTATGAAATTTTATTACAAACGAAAATACTGGAAGGAAAAAATTAGAAATCAAATTTTTATTTGTTTGTTTCAACAGGCTTACCAGAAGAGGAAAAACCAAATGTGTTTTTAGATAAATGACAAAAATAAAAGGCATAGATCTATATTAAATTTAGAGACCATGGAATAAGCCTATCAACAGAACTGCCGAATGATGGCATTATTTAACTCGAACGTTTAGGAGTTTTATTCGATAGGAACTACGCTAGGCCTACTGGCTGATTTTCTCTTATGTCCCATGAAATATGAAATACATCTTATGAATCTTAGAAATAAAAGCCACTGCAGATTTTACGATAAAAAAATTTTAAATGATATATAAGTTGTCAAAGAATGAAAGAAAGGGATAAAAATACGATTCACACTTGTGAAAGAAATTTTTAAAGGATAGATTCTAACAAAGAAAATAAAAATAAAATTGAAAGCACAGCCAGCAGGAGGACATCTTCCTTCTAATGGCTGATATAAATGCGTTGAGGGCTGAGATGAGACAGTTTCCGCTGTAAAATGCTTGACATTTCGTAGTCTGAGAATGCGTGTATTTATGTATTTGTATGTATATAGAAAAAGAGAGGGGACTCTAAGAATAGAATCGGGGCCGCCTGGGGGCAGAGCAGACGAGCCATGTGTCCCCCCCTCCCGGGGGTCCCGGGGCCCCCGGGCCCAAAACCCCCACGTGGCTAAGCCACGAATAACACTTTCATTCCCAAAAGACAACATGAATAATCTCAGCAATATGGAGTAGTGATGACAAACCCTCGCCGAGATTAGTTCCTCGGGTCAATTTATCTGCATTAAATTAGTTTACCAAACAATTCAGAAATAACATCATCATGTTTGGGTAAGAATTAAATATCAATTCAAAATAAAAATTAGACTAGATAAATAATGTGAATCATAAAGATATGTGTTGAATAACTAAGAGAAACAAGGATATGGAAGGACGAAGAAAACTGCAAAATAGAGAGTATGTGACGAAAGAAAGATGTACTGAAAAATATGAAGACGATGATAAGCCCCTTCAAACTCAAAAAAAAAAAAAAAGTAATTAAATATTATCCTGGATTTCTAGTTCTATGTTCTATCAGTTTTTATTTTATTTAACAGGAAGGTATTTAGATCCTGCCCCTATATAAATTGAAATAAATTTTTGTCGCATAACAAGGGATGCGAAAAACTATCTGTTTTTTTGTTCAAAGTCTGGATAAAACAATCCCCAGGCCAGAAAATGGGAAAGAAATAGAGGTCAAATAATCGTAAAAAAATCCTATTAAAGACACATGTTCTTCGAAAAAAAAAGTCTAAATAATATAAAAACTAAAATGTAGACTAAATAAGAGGGTATATATTTACAAGTTGAAGAGTATCTGTTAATTTTAGTAATTTGTTAGCCTCTGAAGAAGGGTACGAAACGATGATAAGAAAAACACTACATGTCCTTTTCTGAATATTAACTACTAGGGCAATAAAGAAAGAACAATTTTTAGAACTTATTTGTTCAAAGGAAAATCATTTTGTAAATGAAATGAAATAACGCTATCTTTAAAACAATTTAATAACGAAATTATTAAATGAATTTCCTAAATTAAAAAAAAATTAAAAAAACTCCATATAACCTTTTATCTTCTGAAATTAACTCTCTTGGGTATGATTAAAAATATTTAATTAAATTTTTTAACTAGGCTATTTTTTCTAATTTTACTCTAAAGTTTAGTTCATTTAAAATATTTGTAATTTTAAAATTATATAAAAAAATATGGTGTGACTGGCGCACAGCAAACAACTTTCTCTTAACTTCGGTAATCGAAAGTTGTGTACTGCACTGATAAAAAGAAAACTTTGAGTCAACGTGGTTTCAGTTGAGTCAAATACATGGCGTATTTACGGGCGGCGAAATACTCAACTACCTAGGTTTAAGTACGGCGCGTATTTGAAAGAGATCGTTCAGTCAAATACATGGCGTATTCATGAGAATTACGCAGTACTTGAAGTGGCGTCCTATGTAACTTGTTCAATAATATACGTGTTTAAGTTAATATAATAAGCATTTTATTTAGCCAGCCTACGTTTTTCTTACAATAACTATTCTATTCAATTAGAAAACAAAATAAATTCTATCAATTTTTTAGGAATTTGAGTGAAAATACATTTATTTGCAGCAATCTTCAGACTCATTTATTCAAATTCTTCACGATATTTTTTTAACTACGGAATTAATTGTTTGAAATATATACAATGTTACTGAAATTTCTTATGAAATTTATGCTATAATGACCGATTTTGACTTACGTAAATATTTATTAAAATGAAAAAATTAATTTATTTTCTCCAAAAATATAGCAGATTAACTTAAAAAATTTATTGTTTTTTTTGAGTGCCTACTTGTATTGATGTTAAATAAACTGTAGTTAATCTCGTTGAGTAGTAAAAAGTTATTCTAATTAGTTTTTTTTTTTTGAGTTGCTGAAAAGACTTTGTGTATGTGTGTGTGGGGGGGGGGGGGGTGAAAAAGGTGTGTGTTTAAAAAAAAATAATAATAGTTTTTTTTATTTATTTCATTATTTATTTATAAACTTTAATAGGATATATTATAACTGTTATTACATAATTACATTTTAAATTATACATTTGTATAAAAATTATAGAAAATTTGGATATTTATTAACATAATAATTATCTTAAAAATAATAACAAATCCTGTAACATTACTCATTTACACAAACCAACATACAAAATAAAAATACCATGGGCGTAGCCAAACATCTTGTTAGGGGGGGACAACCCCTCGTTAGGGCGAGAGGGGGGGGGTTTGCAATTAATATATACATAGATTATTAATTATTTATTTAAATAAAAAAAAATTAAATTAATGTAGTGGATTGGGGCGTTAAAAAAAATTCCCAAAGGGAAAAATATATATTTGTTTCTTTTTTTTTTTTTCTTTTTAGGGCAAGCCAGGGGGGGGGGCAATGCCCACCTGCCTACTCCTGGCTACGCCCATGAAAAATACTCACCACATTTAATGAATTATATTATTTTAAGTTAAGAGAAGCAAACGATTTCAAATCAAATAAAAAAATTTAAAAAAGGGATAAAAAATTAACACTGTTGTAACAGATGATACTAATTATTATTATATATATATAGATATTATGGCACTGCAAAAGTTATTATTATCCAAATGCTCTCCCACGTATTTGTTATTGTTATTTTTTTTTTTTTTTCAAAAACTGTCTATATTCACCTTCATTTGATTCATCGGAACGCTTGCGCTTATTATAATCGAATTCGTCAGCAATTGATTCAATATCCTGTAAGAATAGAACAATTTTTAAAAGTTGCTGAAAGTGTATGAGTGTATGTTTTCACTCAAATAAATAGATACTTACTTTTAAATCTTTCCACCAAATTTGTCAGATTCCATTTATTCAAATATCGTCTGATCATCCGCCATATTGAAATTTTTAAATTAATCACAATGTAAGGGTTTGTTGGTTATATAAAACACAAACACTTAACACTGGTATTATCAAAAAATTATTTAACAAAAAAAAAAAAAAAAAAAAAATACGAGTTTTGTTCACTGTTGGAGATAGTGTATGTTCTGAAGTCTAAACAAGAACTGAGACAAGTACTCCTGCGAGCTACTAGCTAGCTTCTTTTATGCTCTTTAAAATGTTTTTCCTCTCAAATTTGTTTGAAGAAAAATAAATGCTAGGGTTTTTCCATAATTTCTTTGTTCCTCCCGGTACCTGCTTCTAAAAGGAGGGTGTTTAAAAGGTGATTGACCCTTTTCCAAATACATATGTCAAGCACTATTTATTTTATTATGAATAAAATTAAAATTTATTTAATAAATTTTGATCTTATATTATTTCGATATTGTCAAAAACAAAACGCTAATCAAAAATAGATTCTAGTTTTCTACATGTCAAGTTAGATGGGAGTGATGGAGCGTAGCTGCGGCAACTTGCTGTCTTTAATATGCAATTATTCAATTTTTTTTTTTTTTTTTAATAAATACGCAAAATACGCAAAAAAAAATTTCGAATTTTGACCAAGACCGCCGGGGCGGGTAACTGAACTTCGAATTGGGTAAAATTTCATTTACGAGTGCTTTATAATATAAGTAAAAAAATTAGAGGGTATAAGACTTCAAAAAAATAAAAATAAAAATTGAAAAATAAGGGAAACCCTATTAAACATGTAGGCCTATGTAATATATAGAAGAGCAAGTACTGGATTCATGACAAAAATTTGATGTCATGATTTAGACGAATATACACGTTTTGAGGTCTCCTGAGTCCTAAAATGATCTCAGACTTTACTGATGTACTTTTTCAGATTTTTCGATTTTCTCAAAATTGGTTCAAATGATTTTATTTAAAATTCATAAATAAATTATTTTTTAGATCCTTTTTAAAATCTCTATTCTCATTTCACCCTCAAAATTGTTCGAAGACAACATAAATATTCTCTTTTGATTAAAAATTTTACTTCTTGAATTCTAATGCATTACCGGGAATTAAATAAATGTCGACACAAAAAAATCTGTTGTGACAAGCACAGAACACTACTTTCAATTACCGAATGTAAGAGGAAGTTGTGTGCCGTGCGGTCATTCACACCAGAATTTTTTTATGCATTTCAAAGATTATCTAAAAATAATAGAAAAGACCGATATGAATTTCCGAGACAATTTTTTTATTTTTTGGTTGAAATGAAATAAACTACCAACTTCTTTTTGGGAAATTATATTCGATAATATATTTTGCTTACAAAAATAAGAAAAACTTTTACACAATCACTTAAAACTTTCTATCAAAAACATGTATGTAATTAAAAGAAAAGTTTATTTTTTTACATCAACTTCAAATAGAGTTTATTTTAAATTTATATGTATTTCTACTAAATACATAGATGTATCTAGCTCTATCTGTTGTTTACCGGACGAACCTCACATTTCTTTCATTCAAATACATCGTATTTGACCGGAAAAATGCTGTTATAAAGGGAATGCCATACCTGTCTCTACTCAAATGCTTCGATTTAGTTGTCTCAAATACTGCGTTTTTGAACCAATTGAAATGTTCTTAACTCAAGAGCGGATTGACCAAATACGTGGCGTATTTGGGAAAAAAACTTCATTTTTATCAGTGTGTGTTTGTCACACCAGATTTTTTGTGTCGACATGTATTAAGTTTCCGGCAGTACGGTACATTCGATTTTCAAGATGTAAAATTTATAAGTATGGCAAAATATTTATATTTTGTTACCATGGCAACCATTTCTCCTATCTTTTCTATGGAGTACAAGAGTAAAGTGGTCTTCAGAAGATTTCAATGACAAAATGAGAATATACATTTTAAAGAGAATCTAAAAAATAATTGATTTTTGAATTTAAAAAAAAATCGTTGGAGCGAATTTAGAGAAAATCGAAAAAAACTGAAAAAGTGCATCAGTAAAGTACTAGTACTCTTTGGCCGATTTTGTTCAAAAGCTTCGTGTCACGTCCCATGGGGGTGCCTAACTTAAATATAAAATTTCAACCTCCTAGCTCTTTTCGTTCTTGAGATATTTTGTTCACAGACACACAGACACACACACACACAGAGAGAGAGAGAGAGAGAGAGACAGACAGACCATGTCGCGAAAACCACTTTTTTGGATTCAGGGGACCTCAAAACGTGTATATCCATCAAAATCTCGACATCGAATTTTTGACATGAATTCAATACTTTCTCTCTCTATATATATTAACATATATATAGAGGTAAGAGAAAGTAAAAAGTAATAGAATTTCAATGACTATTGAAAATGTTTATCAATTTTAAAGTAATGGAAAGAGGGAAAGATTCAATAGAAAAATTCAGAAATCAGAAACATCCTCTAAACGTTGCTAACTTAATAATTTATTCATTTAATTTTAGTTAGTAAATTATAATATTTGTTGACCTGGAGTCTCTCGCTTAATTTCATTTTGACCTTAAATATCGATATTCTGTGAAATTATAATTTAAATGCTTCTATTTCACATTTATAGGTAATAATAATCTTTTCATAGATTTATTTGAGGACGAAACATTTGACCAAGATTTTAAAAACACAACTAGGCCTACTTGCTTTTTTGAAGTGCTTACTTAAAACAAAAATTTTAGGTAAAAAAAAATTATTTATTTTTATCGAAAAAAACGCTCCATGCTCCACAATATATTTTTCTGACCCCTTTACCTTTTGAATTGCTCATTTCTTTTTAAATTAATAACGGTAATTCATTTAAATATTTAAGATTCGAAATAAGAAAAGAATTTGGAAATCACCTAATCCTACAAATGTATGCAAATAAGCAAAAGAAATATGGAATCTACGCGTCTTTTATTGGACAATTGCACACCTGCTAAGGGAGTTAACCAATAGAATACATATGTCATTTGGTAAGCACTCAACTCAAGAAACAATCCATGAGTCATTTCAAGATTTCCTGTCCACTGAGGAAATACCATCAAAATTCAATAGGCTAATTCAAATGCAGTTTTATGTATATTTATAGAGGATTATTAATTAGGTTATTTCTAGATCGTTAACACAGAGTCTGGTTATTTCGGGGGATGAGATCTTTGGATAGCTGAACCCTGAGAATTTTTATAGAAATATTGTCTCATAATCAAGAACATTGGCTTTGAAAATTTACTATTTGTCATTTTGATAAATTAAGAAGATAATATAAAAATATTAACAAATAATTTTGGAAAATGAAATATAATAAAGCCCTAAGAATCAAATTAACGCCCTAGACAGTAAGACGGGGAAAAAATGACAAGAAAAAAAAATTCTAAAGAAACAAACTAAATTTTTTTGACATTTGTCAAATGTCTTCTTATATGGATGTTATAAGAAGTTTAGGAAGTTTCCTATTGGCCTATTTCAACCTATTAGTCCATTGATTCAATTAATTTATTGTGGAAAATATTCATAGAAATTTAAGTGAGAAACTGGCAGATCAGCAATCTAGGCATATTGCCTCTCTATATTGATTTTCAGTGAGGAAAGTTGAGCATAGAATAATTAATAGTCTGTCTTAAAAAAAAGTACGATAAAAACTTGAAAAGTTAAAGATTTGTTTGCTAATGATATTCAAGTTTTCATACTTATTTATTTTATAAAAAGAAAATAGAAAAATTTTTTGAATAACCTTTGAAAGAGAGAGCGAGAAAAATTCCTACCCAGAGAGTAGAATGAAACTTAACATGTGGATTTAATGAAATATGCAAATTGCATTTTTAGAAATATCAAATGTCATTTATCTAAAAAATAGAAAAACTACCACAAAAAAAAATGAATAAAAAAAAAGCAGGAATGAAAAGGTCGAAAAGGGATAATGGGATTTTTAATTATCGTCGTGAGCTGGTTGGTAAGATAAAGATAAATGTGTATCAGAGAAATGAAGTGGTTTAGATATTTAAATGAGCAAAATTAATTCGGATTTTCGAATAGATCAGGTTATTTGAAATTTTTT